>JAQJVL010003585.1:0-58270 GCA_035578905.1 Stictocephala bisonia | reverse complement strand
TTCACCAGTTACACATTCATATAACACAAGATTTTTAGAAAATATTGGTATAATACCGTTATGGCTAGTAAAATCATTTGAACTTACTAATTCCTTTTATGTTGTGTATGTTTTGTACAGTAATATTTGTCACTAATTTAGTGCATTAAATATTTTTAGTTGCCAATCTATTACAATTTTCAAAAAAAGGTTAGGTTTAAGGGCACTAGGTCAGGAATTAGTATATTGGAGAGATAGGACATCAGCAAACTTACCTTAGAAGGCAAGTTCACTAACACCACAGTAGTAGTAACATACACAAAAGAAACACAAAATTACACAAATATTCTGTGCCTCTGGCACTTTCTTCAGGAGAAAAAATAGAGAGAGAGAGAGACTGACATGGCTTCCACTATTGCTGGGTAGGTGCAGTGGCACAGAAAATTTGTGTGATTTTGTGTTTCTTTTGTGTATGTTAATACTACTCTGGTGTTAGTGGACTTGTCTTCTAAGGTAAGTTTGCTGATGTCCTATATCTCCAATATACTAATTTTCAAAAAAAGCCAGTGAATTTTTATCACAGTTAAGAATTGAGGAGGCCAAGACAATAATCAGAACCAACTACATGACACGGATCTGAACCAATGTTAGCTTTGAACGCCACCTCCACTCCCCTCTCGCTGCCTATCCACACTTACATAGACGTGCAGTGTTCTTCAGCTCTTCTGCTTGTTTTGTATTTCGTTTTATTTTATTACTCTTATTTAAAATAATCTATGTACATATATTCATGTTATTTTTTCATCTTCAAACAAACTCTTAAAACTAATATTTATTCCCACACCTTTTATGTTTTC
Source organism: Stictocephala bisonia (assembly GCA_035578905.1). NCBI lineage: Eukaryota > Metazoa > Arthropoda > Insecta > Hemiptera > Membracidae > Stictocephala > Stictocephala bisonia. The sequence continues at coordinate 57,434 of JAQJVL010003585.1, read as the reverse complement.
CATAGAAATTATTTAATATATTACTAACAATATTTCTCTTAATTTATAAAGAAAAAATGCAATTATTTTGTTATATACAAAATGCCATTGTTCAGTCTTTTAGCAACTCAGGTCTGCACACAGGCTTCCGCCCATGCAGGCCTTTTCCCAATGGCTAGCATGTAAACTAGGATAATATTTTGTATTTAGTTTTATTTATTGATATTTCTACTTATGACATGTTCATTTTATTTTGTATTAAAAGTGTAAATTAATTGTATGATTTCTTTGTGTTATGTTCTGGGAAACAAGTAAAATTTTAATTTCATTTCATTCTGATTTAATTAATAATTTAATAATAATAATCTTAATTTAATAAAATTAACCTAAATTTCTAAATGTGTGTATTACAGTTAATAATACAACTAAACTGAATACCATCTGAAGCCTGCAGGAAGAATCTATCTCTATCTCCTTCTTAGAAACTGGTAAACGAAGGAGACTTCCTAATAAGTTTGTATCCCATCGACTATACTCAAGGATTAATTTGTAAGCTTCTAGTTGAAGTTGAGATCGGCCAGAAACACATTCAACATCAAATGGTGAATTTTCCTCTGAAAAACAACATTGGTTTTTTAAAATTGAACTGTATCAAACTCTAACATAATTAATAAATAGGGGACAAAAAACATGACTTCTTTTCTTGTAACAAACTTTAGATCCAAATTAAAAATTCAAACTGAGTTGCTGATTGGATCATAGCTGCAACATGTTGATATGAGTTTTCATGGCAATATTTTTTGGTTGCAACATGTCTACCTTATCTTCTAACTGTCCAACTGTAGCTGTCTTTGTCACTGTTTTTGATACAATAGTTGTAAAAACGAGGATTATTCAGGTGGTCCTTCTCTTAGTACAAAACAATTATTACTTATATTTTGTAGTTTATTATTAAAGAAGACATAAAGTATGAATGAAACAACAAATGTAGTTGCTTGCATAAAAACTTCAATATCTCCTAACTTGAAAGAGAAACATTTGGTTCACAATTTGGCCATTTTATATCTGTATTATATCTATCAAGCTAGTATTTTTGTGTAGCGGTTGAAATAGCTGGGAGATTAGAGATGTAATGGTCCAGATACCACGAATTGTTGTTTATTGGAATATTACCAGGAATAGTTGGGTTGTTAGCACCACCCAGGGAGTACGTATATCATAAGGGCTGCTGCGGACACAAAAAACATCAACCTCCCTTTAATAAGCTATTACACCAAGAATAATATCCCATGTTCAATGAATTAAAGCCTACCTCTGGTGATCCCATTCATCACTGAACAAAATAATGTATTTTTTATAATTAACGATAACCTATTTCCAAATAAGATTAGTTTTGTTTAAATTTATTTTGAATGCAGTTTAATGAGTAATTTAACGTGCCATGATAGGATGTCTTGAGTGGTGAAGACCTAAAGAAAACCCTACGGTCAGACAGACCAAGGGAGTGAAAGAAAACAAATAAAGAAGAGGAGAAGTTTGGGATAGAGTCGAAAGGGAGGAAAGAAGTTGTTAAAATACAACAAATTTTTGTAATATTTCACACAATTTACTAAACAAAAGCACTTTTGCTGCTTAAAGCATTATCAGTTCTGAATGTATTTTAAATTTGGGAGGGAATTAAATTTCCCTTCTGATAAAGTCCTGAACCTAAAGATATCTGCCTATCCCTATTTAAATCTATGGGCTTTAAGTAATAAGCCAAATTTGCATATTTGCACATTAATTTGATGTTCAATGATATTAATTACATGATCAAACATGTATATCAAATTGAAACTACACATCCAGGATAAAAAACTAATAATACACCTATTCTCCTCCATTCTACACTAACTTTGCAGTACAGGATGCCCATAACCTATGTAAATCAAATGGAAGTTTCAGCACAGAGATAGCTGTCTTAGAAATATTGGTGCTTTTTTTTTAAGAGTCAGAGTTCACCTCTATTAAATCTGTCACGTTTCAGTTTTAAAATTATATTATTTTTACCCTTTTAGGCCTACTATTTTTGGGCACTAAATAGTTACTTGAATTTAGACCTATTTAACATTCTGTAGATAACGTAAAGTACATTTTATGTTGATATTTATATAAATCAACTAATTGTTTATTTTGATACATATAAGAATAAATGGTACCAGGTAACTGACACAAACTTTCTTCCTTTCCCTTTGTTATGTCAGGTTGCTTAAAATATGTACAAATCTTTTTAAAGAAATAATAATTACATTAAATGATATAAACAACGCAAATCAGGTTGTAAACTATCCACTGTACAGAACAGTAATATCAATCATGCAGCTATCTTTATATTTATTTTATAGTTAACAATTAATTTTAATTAGTTATAAAAACAGAAACGGCAATCAATCATCCAACCAAAGCTAAAATGTCACCATTAAACTATATAATAATTTATGAAAGTTTGCTTCTAGTCACATGTTAATGTTCAATATGGATATATTGTTGAACTGAATTAAAATTAAAGTATGTAAAAACACACCTAAATAAAAACAGATGTTCAATTAATTACATTTCTAAGGAATGTACAGACGAAATACTTATATAATTTAAATAAAAGAATGGAAAAAATAATCTTCAAAAAAAGCTGTTCAATTAATCACAGAGCCAGATTTATATGTAAACAACCTTCAACAATTTTATTTCCTAGGCTTAAGCGGCCAGTGTCATTACTAATAACTTAAGCTTCGAGTAACGACCCCGTCAAGGTGTTATGTACAATATTTACATCACCGCACCTTTCACCCATGCCGTGATGTAGCATCCTCAGCATGGGTAAAATGTTTGGTGATGTAAATATTGTAGATAAAACCTTGACACAGTCGTTACCGGATGTTTTAGTTATTAGTAACATTCAACAACTTGATTTGCGGCTTCCAGCCTTCGGCCTCCAGGCCTAACTTAAAAGGGGTGGTAACTAAAATATTTTTACTTGTAATTTGCATCTTTACTAAAGATTTAATCAAAATCATTAAGTAAAGATTGAAAAAAATGCATTTTAGACATTTTTGCCCATAAAAAATGTTATAACTAAAAAGCTATTAAGGTTAGGTACATATGATTTTTACAAAAATATTTGAAACTGTAATTTATACCTTTCCTGAAAATTTTATCAAAATCGTTACGGCCGTTTTTGAGAAAATTTCATTTATGTATGTTTTTTGGCAATAAAAATAAAAAATTGCTAAAATTTCTAAAATGTAAAAAACAGTCTGGAGATATTGGCTTAATACACCCACAAACCAAATTTCATAAAAATTTATCCATCCTGCGTCTCCAGCGAAGTGCACGCACGCACGCATTTTAAAATTTCTAAAATGTAAAAAACAGTCTGGAGATATTGGCTAAATACACCCACAAACCAAATTTCATATGCACGCACGCACGCACGCACGCACGCACGCACGCACGCACACACACACACACACACACACACACTTGTAAAAAATGTTTTTTTGACGATTCAATACTTTCCATATGCTGACACATATGGGATAAAGTAAAAACGCATACAATAAATTAGCAAAGAGACAAAAAAGTTTGTAGTTGATGGGTTTCCAACAATGAAGCATATTATTTTAATAGACATTGTAAACATTTGCCAAAATACATGCTTTAATTTAACATATAATAAATTACCTGCACTACTTGATGGTCTTATATCCAACTCATCAAAATCAAATTCATCTGCAATCAAAACAAATACTTTAGGATTCAAATTGAGTACAGTTGTAGAACAAGGTTTCTTCTCCTCAACTATACTTCCAAAACTCAAGATTTGTGAAAATACAGTTGACTCGCGGTAGTCCGACACTTAACAGTCCGACACGCTCGGTAGTCCGACACTCTCGGTAGTCCGACGCGGTCAACAACCTTCGTTTCCTGTCTCAACAGGATTGACGCATCGGTATTTCCGTGTAGCATAGTGCAGTACAAGTGCTTCTTCCTTTTTATTTAGTGTGTGAAATTTGAACAGTTTTTGTGTACTGTGGCATTGTAATTGTAAATATGTAACTGTAATTGTATTTAAGTATATGTAAGTGCAAAGTAACTGTATGTAAGTGTAAATACTGTAGTTAAGAGTTCTGTATAGTATATTTGGTGTATATATGATTTGGTGGTATATGATGGCGAGCACAAGTGGAACCAAACGTAAGCATAAAACATTATCAATTTCAGAAAAGTGGGACATCATTAAGAGATAAGACCGTGGCGAAACCCCTACGGTTATTTCTCAAGTGTTTGGCATAGGCCGGCCTACAGTTTATGACATTATAAAAAATCGGGAAAAAATTGAAAACTTTATAAAATCTGCCAAGGATAATTCAAACAGAAAAACGTTTAAAATGAGTGAATTTCCTCAAGTTGAAGAAGCTCTTCATGCGTGGTTTCGACAAGAAAGAAACAGAAATGCCCCAATTTCTGGGGATATTTTAAAAGAAAAAGCAAAGTTCTTTTATCGTGAAATAACTAATAAAGACGATTTTCGAGCAAGTGATGGCTGATTTGAAAATTTTAAAAAACGGCATGGTATTCGGTTTTTGCAGATGAGCGGAGAGAAACTGTCTGCCGATGAGACAGATATTGACAACTTCATCACGCGCCTAGACACAAAAATTACTGAATTGGGCCTAACTGCCGAACAAGTTTACAATGCCGATGAAACCGGCCTTAATTGGCGGCAACTTCCAACCAAAACGTTTGTAACAAGGGATGAACAGAATATTGCCGGCAGGAAACTTTTAAAAGAAAGGATCACTTTGATGGTGTGTTCAAGTGGTGCCGGGAGTCATAAGTTAAAACTGTTAGCTGTAGGTAAAAGTAAGAAACCTAGGGCGTTTAAAAACACCAATCTTGAAACTCTTCCAGTGGTTTATATGAACCAAAGTCGAGCGTGGGTGACCCAAGAAATCTTCCTAGACTGGTATAATAATCATTTTGTCAAAGAAGTAAAACAGCATTTAAAGGCTAATAATCTGCCATTAAAGGCTCTTTTATTATTAGATAATGCTCCTGGGCATCCAAAATCAGAAGAATTAAAAGCACAAACAGCCGATGGATACATCGAGATCATGTATTTACCGAAAAATACAACTGCTCTGATTCAGCCAATGGATCAGAATGTTATCAAAACTCTAAAGGCGCATTACAAAAAACGCCTACTTATGGATATTGTTTGCCAACCAGATGCAGACATTACAACACTGTTGAAAAAGTTTGACATTAAGGACGCTATTCTTAATGCAGCTTTTGCGTGGCAACAAGTCCAGCCATCAACACTTATAAAAACCTGGAAAAATGTTTGGCCACATAACCCCCTCCTCCAAAATAAAGATGATAAAAACCAACGGGAAGATGATGACAACACCCAAGATAACAATCGTGTAGTGGAAGAAACCATTTTACTTTGTAATCAAACTAACGTCCAACAAGAATTATCGGAAGAACTAATAAGATGGGTGTTAGACGATAACCTGGGTGCAGAACAAACAGATGAAGAGATTCTGCAAGAAATCATAACACAAAACGACACAATTGAAGAGGCCGTGGAGACGGAGAAAAAATACGTGATCAGCTGTGATGAAGCTTTGTCTGCTGCCAACACTTTGATTCCCTGGTGTGAGGAACGTGACCTAGACGTCAACAACGTTTTAGTTTTGAAATACATTCAAGAAAAAGCGATTAACAAAGGTTTGCGTACAAAGAAGCAGAAGAAAATGACAGATTTTTTTCATGTTTAGTTTATTTACTGTTTTGCAATCTGTTCATATGTGTGTAAGTACAGTACAAACTTTGCTATAATACATACAATCCTGTACTTTTAATGTAGTAAATACAGTTTGTCAATTTCTTAAAATTATCGGCATTAATTTTTGTACCTTATTTTTAACCTAGACCTTTGGTCAATACAGTACGTATTTATTTTATGCTTATAAATATTCACAAACAGTATGAAATAGGTTTGTTAATACAGTACTGTACATACCTATTGCTTAAAACTATCGTATTTGTTATTGTTTTAAGTTTAAACATCGAATTCAGTCATGATGGGAGGTACATTTGGTAATCCGACGTTTTTGGTAATCCGACACCCTACTGGTCCCGTGACTGTCGGATTATCAAGAGTCAACTGTACTTACATATGATTTGCCAGGTTAACTGTTATGTTCAAATATTGCCTCCCACTGCTATATTTTTTTGGCCAATTTCAGCGTTTTGTACAAGAAATATTAAATTATCTCCAGTAGTTCAATTCTCTATCTGATAAAAAATATTTAATTTGATCGTTAGCTAAATGACGCTTTATTTTAAACATCACACGTACAGCTGTTGTGGCTAATCTCAACACATTGGCATCTTTAAAAGCTTATAAATTTGGTCTGCACCCTGCACGTTGTTTTCATATAAACAGCTATGGAACTAGACATTTTATCACAAAATATACGGCTTATAATAAAGTACCACATATTAAGACTACCGTATAAAACTATTTTCAGTAACAGTTTGAATGTATTATATTTTATAATTAAAGTAATATTTTAACAAAATACACTTTATTTTTATTGTAATAGATCATTAACTAGTTTCGGCTCTTGGGCCATCAATGTAGAAATATAACCAAAATATGTAGAATGAACAGTTATTGATTGTAAGATTTGAAAATAAATGCTCTTCAAAATTCCAATAATTTAATTTTATTAGCGAGGCCTTTCTTTGTTGGCTAAAATGCTCAATATAGTTGTGGTTTTACCTGATGACGTTGTCTTTGACAACAAAAGGCCTTGCTAATAAAAAATTAAATTATTGGCACTTTGAAGAGCATCATTATTGGGATTTTTCAACAGTCCTATAACTTTTCAATAAAAGTTTTACATCAATTAAATATATTTATTAATTTTGATAATTTATGAAAACAAATAAATAAATCAAAATTAAATTGATTTTGATGATTGGGAGTAACATTTAATACACTTATTAAAAAAAAAAACATTCCAACAAGTTTATGGAACTTTAATTAGTTGTAAAAAAGATGGAATGCGAATTTTAATATAATTTATTTTAATTTAATAAATTTTATATATTAAACAAAAATTAAATTTTGTATAGTATTAAAAATTGTAATAATAAGTAAATCAAAATAAATAATTGTATCAAAATCTAAAATAATTTTTTTTAATTTCTATACTCTGAAACTTCAATTTGGCTTACAAAAGTACATAAAAATAAAATGTTGAGTTCATTTCTTGAAATTGGCTGAAATATTTTTAAACAGCAAAGTAATAGATTATTGAAGACTTAATCAATTCCTCAATTCCTAAACAAGTAACTCAACAGTTAAATCAATTTAAAAGGAACACCATTTAAAAAAAAGACAAATATTCATTATAAATCAATATACAATATTATGTAATAAGCTGATAAGTAGAGTAATTGATTGTACATGAAATCCTGTTTAACACCCTAAGCGCCATGTCAGTCATATGTGAGTGACACTTGTGTTTTTGAGTTGAGCATGTCAGTCATATATAACTAACGGTAAGGCTTAACATTTTTAATGTATATAGACCAAATAAATAAGTTTAGGGATTTAATTTGAACTCATTTTGAAGGGGAAATACATACAATTTATTAAAATACTACTTAAAATAACATATTTAACTTGTCAACATGTCAAGAATACAGTGTTCATTATATGTACTTCATGTTTGGTTTTCTTCATGTTCAGCATGAAAGATCTCACGATGACACAACAGTAATATTTCATCATGAAACTGCTCCAAACATAACTCACAGGTATGCATTGTGTGTGTGACCGCGAGCAAGATAAAATATGTAATGATGTTTATTGCGATGAAGCATGGTTATATACACAAAGCAGTCAATGGGTTAACCAATCAGTAACGTATATTATTACAGACATATAGTTTCTTCTGTTTGTCTCAAATATATAATCAGAAACGCCTATAATTATGTCTGTTGACATTGTCCGCATAAGGGGTTTCACTGGAATCTCTCAAAAATCCACTATGAAGCATTGCTGCTTACTATAATCTAATAACATTTCCTAAAAGAAATACGCTGTATAGGATAGATGCGAGTTTTTCACGGTCGATTAGGGGAACAGGATTCTTGAGAAGCTCAAGTTTTTATTTGCTTTACAGGAAGTAGGTCAAGGTTATTTATAAGTAAGCGGAACATCGTTGTCAGATTATAGGTCACTGCTATTAACAGTTAATATAATCTGACAACGTTTTCCTGGGAGGGTGGGCTGACTACTATGAAGCAACAGTGACTGTAACAATAAATATAATTCTAGGGTTGTTGACCCATTCATGTTTTCCAGGTCTGATTAGAGACAACTCAACATGTCTCTCTTCTCTACGTATTTCTACACCGTCTTCTCTGGTCTGTACTACCTCCCCTTTAAGAGAAACATTTTTATATTTCTCTCTTAGGGATTTAATTTCTTTACGCATTTTTGGACGGTCAGCGAGACAGGTCAATGTTCTATGGAAAACAAACGATTTAGAGTACCTTCTCCTCACTTCCGTGCCATCCACCCCAAACTCGACTTATTACACCACTCATACACAATTATTCAGTTGGAAAAAGCAACGCAACAATACGCGCAAATGCAGCAGTAAATACATTTAGGTTAGAATTGACGAATGAATCAACAACATTTGTGTCAGTCAGTAAAGACTGACGCGGCACTATTGCTCAAGATGTTTTACACTGACGCCATGTCAGTCTAAAATGAGTGACACCAGCTGATTATATAATCGAACTGTTCGAGTTACGACAAATAATTCGATGTATGTATCGTCTTATTCGGTTGAGTATAACGTATGCAATCGAGTTTGGCGTGAGTGGCAAAACTAGCGTGTTGATGTGGCGTCTACGAAAATGCAATGTCAGTCACATATGAGTGACATGGCGTAACCAACAACATTGCTGTCAGTCAAACTTGACTGACACGGCGGCAACAAAGAGTTAAAAAAAAGTTGGCGATGAGAGTGTTAAGGGCTGTTACTTACTTGAAGGCTGTTGAGTGAGCTGAGAGAAAGTCACAAGTTTACTGCAGCCGTTGATGAAGAACTCAGTGCTCAATCGTCTGACTGCATTCTCACCGATAGACTTATCAACTGTCGATAAGAGTTCAAATAGATTTCTCAATCTAATTAGTACTGGAATAGTCGTTGCTATTTCTCTTTGATTCATAAGAAATTCCTTTACAGCTTCTGAAAGAACTTCGCAGGACTCATACAAGTATGCCTTTAACCTAATGGAAAAAATTAAAATTAAAAGTCATGCTCAAAAACACGGAAACAAATTATATATATTAAACTAAATAAAAATAAAGTTTTTTGCAACAAAATTAGTGACAACTATGAAAAGAGTTTTCATCTGATGACTCATTGAAGAGAAGGCACTTCAGTCAGCTTACCTGGTTATAGTAAATAGTCCAAGTACTTGAAAGAATACACTAACAAAGTACTCATTTTTTGCCCCCATTGAGTTGCTTCTCTCGATTTGTATATATCAAGAAGCTCTGATAGTAACTAGTGAGCTTGCTAAACTGCCCTTACCTTAATAAATACAATGAAAATAATTATTAGCACACACAAAGTGCAAATTGCGTTTTAAAATGTTTTCTCTTTACTAAATGGTCTATATGTTACAGATAGATACTAAATATCTACATTTATACAACCCCCACCTCCCACGGTTCCCTTATTTTATAAACTGTCATGGTAGACCTTAAAACAATTAACTATGCACGAGCCTGCTTGTCAAAGTAAGTTCACAAAAAATAAGCACTTTCAGCTTATTTGTGGTGGTTTTTCCAAAAGTGTTTCATATTTTTCTCTTTAGGCGATTTTTTAATAAAATGTTATGCTTTTTTCACTCTGCTTCTTGTCACAAGCGTAGTTGGGAACCCAGTAGCTGATTTGTGGCTCAGGCAGTAGTGCTCTTATGACACGAAGCCGGTAATCATACAGTTTCATTTTGCTCTGATACATTACATACAAATTTAAAAGCAAAATCTGCAGAATGCAGAGTAACACCGAATGTGATTAAGTACCTTTACATACTACAGTAGGATTGTTATCTGATGTAATATACTCGCAGTAAGTTAGATGTACCAGGCCTTACCGTTATTGCCTGACGATGATTGCAGGCATTCGTTTTACCTGATAATAATTAATTGTTCCTTCAAATGATTCAGCATTTTATTTTGTACTGACATAATTAGTTCAAATAACATGACTTTTTTGTTATATGATCGGACTACATCCAAATTATTCCAGATAACTAGACTATTTATTCATAATAATGTTACACGCAAACTTAACTAAAACCTTTTCTAATAATCCAAAATATCAACACATAAGAGATAATACCTGTCATCACAATCCAGTTCTGAATTGTGCAGGGTTTTAATTACATTACAAAGCAGACTGATGTGCAAAGAGAGGGTGTGCACCGCCGCAGCAGTGATAATGGCAGCTGTCGCCTTTTCCTTTACCACAAATTGATCTCGAGTCAACAAAGTCATCATTTTAGTCATTAAATCACTGTCCATAGACACTGCAACAAAAAGATTTTATAAACTTTTTCACTAATAGAAAACAAACTAAAAACTGTACAGCTAATGTTATCCATTTACAATTGTTATTTTTCAATTTAACTTTCATTTAAATTTAGTTTACATCTCTTACGAACCTACAAACTTAATGAAATGAAGTTACCTGCTCATCTGTATCAAAAATATATAGGTCTATTAGAAATAAAATTTTCCTCAGGCTAAGGTTGTCCTCAATTGTTAATTTTAAAGACAATTAGGATGCAGCGAAACTAAAGTTACAAGTCCTCTATAAGAATTTCATATTTTGAATCGGAATATTTTTATTTTTCATCATCAAGTTTAAAAAAGGTATGAGAGTAAAAACAAAAAGGTAAAAGTTTAAGAAAAGAATATTTGAGCTTAATAAATGATTCTTCTATTTTTGTCCTCTGATAATCGGAATGCACTTTTACAGGGTGGTGATAAAGCTTAGCAGTCTTAAATGTCTTTTGTGTTTTACACTCTTCTAATTCTTAAAAGGCTACAGATTTAAATATGTATATGTTAATAATCATTTAATTAAAATTATGTCTCATATTACAATAAGTTATTAAAAATAAAAACTGGATGATAAACTGATTGAATTTAACTATTAATACTTCTTTCTATAAGAGATCTAAACAAAATCTTCTAGTTTTGAATACCCTCACATTCTAGTAACTACATTTTGAAAAAGAAAAAAGCAGTTGTCTCCCTAACATTTCCTCCCTATCAATATTTTTTTAAAGTAAGAATGTTTATTACATAAAAACATAAGAATTAAACTAAAGCTATGTATAATCAGTTCTTAGTTCAGTTCCCTTATATGACCAAAAGCAGAGCTAAACATTTTTGCTGCACAAAGATAATTTAAGTGAACAACGTAAAATGTCCGCCAATTTATGGCATTTTTATGTTATTTAAAAAGATTCAAATATTTGGGCCTACGCTGTTTACCAAAGAACCTTAATAGGGCTGATAATAGTTAAGTGTTTAGTGGACTCCTGTGTTATCAAAAGTAATACAGACCATAAATACTTTATAAAAGTAATAACTTCCTTTTTACATACTTAAAACAGTAACCTACAATTAATTTCTTACACTAATAGGGAAAATAATCTGTCTAACTTGTATGTAGAAACTTGTGCTTACGTACATTCATTATCATTATTACTATTTGATAGTAACTTGGGATCACTTTCTTTAAAACACAGCCCTCCTTCAAACGATGTTATCAAGTAAAGTTGTTCTAGATCATTGTCAGTCTTCTGAAGTTGTTCATTAGAATGTTTATACGGTGCTTTGCCATTCACAACCAGTGCAACAACAACTTGGGCAATAAGATCGTTGCAAATAAGTATAGAAGTCCATTCATCTATTGGAGTTTCTTCTTGGTTTGGGAGCACCCAGTCTAGAAGAGTGATACAATCCTGAAATCAGAAAGATGATACTAAGAAGAAACTCCCAAACTCTATTATGAAGTTTAGGGATAGAGTGATCTATATACTAATGTTATTCTTTAGTTTCATCTTTCACGTGGTATATCAATTTAAGATCCGTAGATCTATCATCATTCCCATAGGAAGACAAAATTATAAATATTAAACCCATTGAATGCACAAATAACTAGGCATGGACTCATCCCAAAATTTGAGAATTCCCCAGAAATTTTAATTCTTGTCCTGCGAGAAGAAAATATGTTCGCAATAGAGAATTCCAGTCAGGAATTTCAATTGTATTTTTACTCTGTATAAGAGTACTCTACTCCACCATGCCGGTAGACATTATAGTACTCTACTCCACCATGCCGGTAGACATTATAGTACTCTACTCCACCATGCCGGTAGACATTATAGTACTCTACTCCACCATGCCGGTAGACATTATAGTACTCTACTCCACCATGCCGGTAGACATTATAGTACTCTACTCTACCATGCCGGTAGACATTATAGTACTCTACTCCACCATGCCGGTAGACATTATAGTACTCTACTCCACCATGCCGGTAGACATTATAGTCAATCTTGTTTTTTCATCTTAAGTACTCAATATTAATATAAACAAATAATTATAAGCAAAATGATGACAACAGTCTTCTGCATAGCATTAAATGTGATTAATAAAAGAGAGTGGCAGTGATAAGCCAAGAGTCGATACCTGTTTTATGGACAAGAAACAACTGAATTGAAATTATAGTATTTTACTGCATGTCTACCTTTGTCCACTATGCTGTCTAACATGAAAAAGGAATCCTACTACAACCTGTTTTCAGTTCTTTTGCCGTGATCTGTTCTCTATCTATTTATTATTATCATGTTTAACAAACAGTATAGATCTTTTAGTTCCGTGTTGCAAACAACTATTTTATAAGAGACATATTTTATCTGTCAAATTATTGGAGGTTTTCCTGCTCAGATTATATAATAAGATCCAATGTTAAGTACAATACTTTTATTAAATAAACGGTAAATAAGTGGAGAGATATAAAAAAGACTGTAGAAAGGAGAAAAGCTATTTCAAAGTATAAAAATTTAATATGGGAGAGAAATATCCCTAAAAATACAAAATTACTGAGATATATAAATTATATTATAAACTGCTTGTAATATTTGGCTTGGAAACATTATCTTTGAGCAAGAGAGATTGGAAAACAAACAGGAAAGATACAGTTTTTGAGAAATACTGCTGGAAAGACAGATTAAGAGAGAGTAAGAAATGTGGACATTAGGAAGGAGGAAGAAATGGAATGTTTAAGAGAGTAGAGAATAACCGGATAAGATGTTTTGGTATGTAAAAAGAGTAAGTGAGACAAGAAACCTGTAAAAGTATTAGATGCACAGGAAAAATGAAGAAATCCGAAAGGAAGACCACGGAGATGGTTAGACAGATTGAAAGGATTAATTACAAAGGACTGAATTGGGAAGATATATTTAGAGAACAACTATGGAATGACAGAAGAAGGTGGAAAGGCTTAGATAACAAACCTAGTGCATGTGTACGTATATACTAACTTATTCTTGTAAACCACTGACTGAATTGACATTACACCACTAACAGATAATATATATATAAATTTAAACCTAATCATTTCCCCCTATATTATCGTTATTATTTACCTGAAGAGAGAGAATCTCCAATAGGCAGTATTTGGTAGTGAGACAGTGCAGCGTTCTTAAAGTGTGCTCTGATCGATGGACGGCACCAGATATAAATAACTGTAATAGACTTTTTACAGGTCCTTGTACTTGTTTAGAATTTAGCACCAACTTCTGCACCAGCTGATGAACCCATTCTTCACATAAATTTAGCCCAATCGTTCTGGAATTAGTTTAATGTTATAATTTTGAATTATTTATAACCAACACATATTTATAATATATAAATAATATTAGTACATGAAAATCTAATAATATGTAAATAAAATTATACTATTTCCAAAAAATTTTGTCAAAATACTGTAGTCTGGTTTAGAAGGCTATATTCTTTCTATGTATGTATATCAAGTCCTGACGCCTTAGACCGCTTAGCCACCAACTCGCCTTAATTAATTAATTGTACTAGTTAGTTGTAATTAATACAATTTAAATTAAAATAATTAGTTAAATTGTAATTTTTAAGATCATTAAACAAATGAGTTTACCAGGAATACTTAAAATTTACTCATACAAAATCCAAAATATAAACAATGTACCTCAATGAAGTTTCCCAAACAGAATTCCAAAGGGCCTGTAATTTAGTAACATCCAAAAAATTAGAATTTTCCTTTCTCTCAACAAAGAGTAAAGTATCACAGCATCTGAAAACAAAATAAATTATTAGATTATATACATTATCAAATATTGTAAATGAATCATTGAATACTTTGTATACAAAACTAAACTATGATAGGCCATGCACAAATAATGCAGTCTAGATCCCAGAGGTAACATTTCTTAGAACACTCGTTTAATCAATCATTTTCAATCAAATTTGATATTACCAACACGCCTCTGCATTGAAGCTAATTTTATTTTTAATTCTGAAACATGTAGTGTAAAATCTTACCAACAATGGACCTGTTCAACAGGTGCTGTACCAATTTATATCTAATCCCATAGTCCTGACGCTACATACTAAGACTTCGTTAACCATGTTTTCGTATTTTGTTATCCTGATTCTTTTTGACAATGTGATCTAGTTTCCAAGTAAGAATGTAGGAAATAATTTTTATATTGACTAATATTTAAAATAGAGGATTATTACAATGCCTTATAATAACTAAACAACTTTACTCAGATTTATTTTTTAAACCTACTTATTATTAATAATCTACTATATAATTTTACCTGTATAGACTATCCATTGTTGTGGTGTCTTTGCATGTTTGTAATTGTTCAGCACAGAACTGCAGAAGAGACACGAGATCGTTTTCACTAACCAGTTCAGGATATGTTCTGGCTGTAGCTGAGAGTAACGTTAGCCTGCACATTATTACTGTTATAGAAATAGAGGCAATGTGGATTTAAAAAAATTTAATTGATAAATAATCAGCATAAATTTATAACAAGCATTAAAACTGTTTTATTGAGGCAACATAACAGAATTAGGCTTTGTACCATCTCAAATAAGGTCAAATCTATAACAAAAATGTAGTAACTAAGCATTTACAACATTCTTACACTCAACTATTAACAGCAAAGAATTGCAAGAAATACTCAATTCATATTATTTTTGGCACAATGATTATTTTATTTTTAAATGTACTGGTTTATTCATGTATAGTATGAAGTTAGGCTATGCTCATTCAAAACCAGTTTTGTGTGGTATCGTATTTTGAACTGCAGCCTATCTGTAGCCTATATTTTTTTTTAAAAACTTTATGCTCATGAATATCTCACATCTCAGCAGTATAATTTGCACAGTAAGAAAAATTACACATGAGAAAATCTTTGACGGTAAAAAGTTTTGGTTTTGACGTTGATTGAAATTGACTGAAAACTGTTATTTATGAAACTATACTATCAGTAAATTTAGGAGTTATGATGCATGATTACTGTCAATAGAAGTTTTTTTAATAATACCTAAATAAATACACAAAATAATTAGAGAATTTTAATTTAAAAATACTATTCCTTGTAATATTAAAATTTTCAGCTTGAACTGTTTAAAAGGAGAAATAGATTTCATATATACAAAATTTTAATGATACACTGATTTCTTGAAAAATGTAAAAATCTAACCATTATAAGACTTGCTTCAATTTGGCAACTTCACCAACAGATTTATAAAATAATAATTCCAATAAAATGTTAAAATATTCCTTTAACAATTTTAAAATTACAAATCAAATAAAAATTAGTTTATTGTCATTAAACCTGAAATAAGCATCAACAAAGTCACAAGTCTGCATGTTACATGCACAGTCAAAGAATTGTATAACTAATTATAAAGTAAATAACTAGTCATTAAACTATATTTATGCCAAACAAAATGCAATTAAAAAATCAACAATGCTACATTCAAAGAATTCATCATTAGAATAAAAAGAATGCTTTAAGAGCCAGTTGAAGAAACGGTTACAAAATTGCTTTTCAGGATATTTGTTGATTAAATCTTGTTATATACCCTAAATGCCATAATAGTATGACTGCCCAAGGACTTACACAATCTTTTAAAGCTAATAATGGCACATTTTTTGTCTTGTATTATATTGATGTTTAGTATGTTCAATAATTTCAGGATTTTTAAAAACATATTGAATAATATCAAATATATAAACATTAAACACCATAAGAATATTAAGTTTGACAAATATTGGTCTACAGTACTCTAGGGGACCAACACCTGTGATTACTCGCTCGCAATGCCTTTTTTTGAAGAATCGATATTTCCCCCATCCTACTGCTGTTGCAGTACAAAACTATTCCATATCGAAATATGGACTGGAAAAGAGCAAAGTATGCAACTCTTATATAATTTTGAGGCACACAGTTAGTTCATTTTTGTAGTAGGAATAGTTTGCCACTTACTGTATGCTATCAATATGTGGCCCCCAGGAAAGATTTCTATCAATGATAACACCCAAAAATTTTACATCCAAAAATGAGTTATCATCACTAATGGTTCTTAAAGAGAAACACATTTTTTTGTTTTTTTCTTCATTTAAAAGAAACCCACTGGATGTGAACCAATCTGACGCATCCAGCAATGAAGTTTTACTTAAAGTTTTGAGTTCATTCAGATCTTGATTTCAGTTAAAAAGAGTTGTATCATCAGCAAATATATATGTGTTTAATATATCTGTCAATCACATATATATTTGGGAGGTCATTAATGCTAATCAGGAATGAAAGGGACCCAGGACAGATGCCTGAGGGACACCATACTTGATTTTCAGTTCCTGAGACCTCTCTCCATTGAGGAAAATCTTTTGTTTTCAGTTATCAGTAAAGTATGAGTTTAAAAAATTTTAGTTTATTTCCGGTGATTCCATAGTAATTTAATTTCATAAGCAGATCAGAATGGTTTACACAGTCAAAGGCCTTACTCAGGTCACATAAGGTGGCCTGAGCAAAGGCTTTGTCTTCAAAAACATTTAGCATCTCTTGCACTAATTTATCTACAACATCAATAGTAGATTTTCCTCTTTGATACCCAAATTGATTTTTACTTAAAAACTTATTATTGTCAAAGTAATTATATAATTGATAAAACTGGAATTATCGAATTCTTTTAATTCATCGAAGACATTTTTTTAATTTTTCATGTTGTCATATTTATTTTTAAACTTTGACTATAATATGGATTTAGGATGTAATGTGATTAGCATAAGAATAATGTGACATTTCGCCTGTCTAAGGGAAATTCCCTATAAGAGATGTATGCGATGTAATAAATAAATAAATTAAAAAATGGTAAATTACCACATTTAGTGTATATTTTGCATTGGAGGGTATTTATTTAATACATACCACGGCCACATGTCTTGCTGAGATGTGATTGTCAGCTTGTCCAAAATAGCAGGGATACCAGTCTCCAGACGGATGCGCTTTGAGGGATTGCCTTCGATGAGGGAGGTGTCTCCAATATTTGATATTAAAGACATGTCAAGTAATTCACGGCCATCTCTTTCAAATATCTGCCAAACCAAACATTTTTAACTTAAATAATTTGTTTACTTGTTTTGTTATTTTGTACACAAAACTCAATGCTGGCATTCAGTAAAAAGTCTCATACAAGAATATTTACTCTCTGAGTTAAGAAAAGTTTTTCTCATTTTACTATTTCACATCAAGGTTGAAAGGTACAACTTCTATCCAGTGGTCAATATCATTTGAAGAAATAAAATTTCATGTCTTTAATGTAATCAAAAAGCAGTCATTAAAATCATTTGCCTATTCAAAACTCTTAACTATATCTCTTACCAGGCAGGATCTAAGTTAATCAAACAAACACTTTAACTTCTATAACAATTTAAATCACTCACTACCAAAACTTTAAACATAGATAAGAAAAAAAGTATAAATAATAATCCTGCACTTGTTTAGTTACCTGTTTATACACAACCATTGCTAGTGTAACAACGGCAGGTCGTAGATGTCTTGTTGACTTTTGGCGCAGAACAAAAGTCACTTCCCCTATGACCAGTTGGTATAACCAGCCTAACTGCTTGAGCCATGCATCCCACTGGCCTGCATATGCTGCGGCTGAACCTTTTTGCACTCCGCAAGGATGATGGGCTCTGACTTGAAGCACAAACCACTCCAACAGTATATCCTAATTGCCAGATTAAATATGTTTTAGTTATAATTTTCTTTATAAATATTTTTAATGACTATACAAATATTTATTCATTCTTAAAGCCTCCTGAGCTGATATATATAACAAATAATAAGGTTAACGTACCTTTTGTCGTCTTCAGCTACAAAATCCTATTTATTGGATAACCGGTTTCAAAGTAAAAACTCCATGTTCACATCCATTGTACGTTGTCAAAAGTCACATTAAAAACATTATACAATATAATAAAAATATAAAAACACATATAGTGTTATCATGTGTTTTATTATTTTTATTTTTGTAAATATTGAATTTTTGTATAATGTTTTTAATGTGACTTTTGACAACGTACAATGGATGTGAACATGGAGTTTTTACTCTGAAACCGGTTATCCAATAAATAGGATTTTGTAGCTGAAGACGACAAAAGGTACGTTAACCTTATTATTTGTTACAAATATTTAGACAAAGACAGCTTTTTAATGTTGTTTACTAATAAGTGAGAAATATAAATTACAGTACAATATGAAGAGCTTATAAACTTAACTCAGTATTCAAAATACATCAGCTCTCGTTGATTAATTTTTTCCATACACTACAAAAACACCTATTTCTTAATAAAAACGGTGCCACTCTGATCAATAAATTGCAAACTTTACTCAGTAAACAAAATAAAATAACAAATTTTCCGAAAAATAGTAGATAGAAACATTAATATAACCTATAATAATGTATATAAAAATGAAATCCAATAAATACCAAAAAATATGCAATAAAATGTTAAAACAAAAGTTGTAGCATAAAACCTTGCTACAGAGAATGTACATCAACTTAAATTGAAATAATCTTGTTAAACAATTTGTAATGTTGGTTATAACCTCGATTGTAAACAGGAATAATTTGTTCATACTGTTTTCTTTGAGTAAAGCAACACTTTTAATAAAAAAGAAAAATCAAATCTAAAACAAAGCTAGTAAGCACCCTAAAATAATCTTGTTTTGTTAGATACTTAGAAAAGTAGATCACAACTTGAAAATGAAAACAGGCTTTAATTTTTAATTCTTTATAATGTTTAACCCTTTTGAGGCCAAGACTAACTTCCTACATCGGCTGAATTATAATTACCTACTTTAAAGAAAAAAAATATGACATCTAAGAAAGCTAGGATTACAGAGTATAGTTGTTATAAGAAGAATAAGGAACCTTTTGAATAGAAACTGCTTTCTATCCATATATGACGACTTAAAAATCCCATGTTTAGTGGAAGTAATTTGGGAAATCAGTCTTGTCATTTAATTTAGGTCTAGACAAATTAAGTTTAATAAAGTTAAAGTTAAAACTTTTTTTGGAGCGGCCATAGCTATGGGGCTAAGGCAATGGCTTGACACGCTATTGGTCCGTGTTCGATTCCTGATAAGACTAGTAACAGTTTTTGCCCTGCCGCTCCTGTGGTTTGGAAGTCACGTTAAGCCGTTCGTCCCCAGATTAAGTGTTAGAGAGGGCTTCTTAGCCCTAAGTTCGCCTGGTAAAATAGGACGAACTTTAAGTTTAATAACTACTTTTATACCAAACTGGATGAAATTCTATGTAATAGTCTTTGTATTTTTTAAAGGATTATTTTTAATACTAAATTTCATATGAAAACAACTCATTTCAACAAATATTTAGAAAAATGATTTTAAAAATACAGTCCTGCTATAGGTCTTCAATATTATTTTCCACTCAGACACCGCTTTAAAAAAAAATCAGAATTAACAAATAAGAATGTAAAATTACGTGAATGTAATAATAACCTCTTGAGTGTCATAGGAGTTGCTGTTTTCATACAAATATTATATATCTTAGTGATTTCTAAAAACCTTATATATGGAAAATGAAAAAATTCTACATGTACTGTATTTAGCAAATAAAACAAAAAAAATGTATAAGAAATAAAAATGTTCAACAGTAAGCATATGAAAAATACATTTAATTAATTCCAAGCCAACTGTCCAATATCAATAATAAGTCAGATTGGTAAAGTTTACCTTCTTCTCTCCATCAGTTCTAATGTCATACATGTTTCTCATATATGGCATGACTTCTTCCCCAAATTTGCAAATTGCCATTCGACTTTCAGTAGCCAACTAAAATCAAAAAGTACACATATTTTTACTGATTACACAATATATAATGTGATGTACAGAGAAACATAACAATATCTTAGGCCTTAAGCCTAGGTCAGATTTTTAGAATATACTTATTCTAAATAAATATTTAATATACTTATATTAAACGAGTGAATAAAGTCAGCCCGCCGGCTCAGTGGCTACACTATGATTTTCCTCATCATTCCTCGAGTTATTGAATAGCATAGTAAGTAAACATGTACACGGTAAAATAATGTACAAAGAATATGATTTCTTTATTTGCCATTTGAAATAAATAGAGAGACTGCCACTAACCTTTTTATGTTTTTTGAGAAAACTGTTTGAGACATAATAAAAAGTCAAGATACCAAAGTGGACTAATTTAACTCTAACTCTCATATTTGAAATGTAATAACTATTTTTAAGTTATATCCTAAAAACTGAGCTGTGCACTGTCCTGTCTCCAGTTGGGATGACGTTTTTGAAATTTAAGTCCATTAATCAAATAAAGCTTTGAGACTAAAAAAATCGACACCAAAGTTATAGGAGATTTAATACTGACCCCCATATTTTTATTTTATTTGAACAACCATTTTATGTTAAAGCCCAAAGGAACGTAGTTTTTTTCCTGTCTCCCTCTTTTAAAGACAGCCATTTTGTTTTTGGGTGAGAGAGTCACATTTATGAATGGTTCTGAAAATTTCAGACCTAAAGCTTTATTCAACTTTAAGATATGATGGGGTTATTTGGTTGAGTATGTGCATCATTTAACTTTGCAATAAAAGATTTATAGATTTAAAATCAAATTTACAATGATGTGCTTGTCTGGCTCCAAAAAAATAAATGTCACTCTAACATTAATTACAGAACAAACAAGTTGAAGAATGAAAAAAGTTCTCTTATGAAAAGACTGAAGTGCACACAACACTTGAAGATTGAACACTTGAAGAATGTGCACCAACTAAATGAAAATAGCAAAATGAGCAAAAGAAAACTGTCATCATAATTTAAAATAGACTACTATGATTTTTTAAATTTATATAAATATCTACAAATATTGTCAAATAATAAGAGTTGAAACCTTCCAGGTAATATGAAAATATTGTTGATTAACATTTAATATAATAGTTAAAAACTGACAAAAAATGTTTGTATAGCTCAGTAATCTTTTATATATAAACAAGAGTACTTTGTGTTTTGTGTTGTTGATAAATATTTAACACAACTGTAAAATCTTGACACAACTGCAATAAATACTTATTAAACTAAATAAATAGTAAAATATTGGCCAATTAATTATTAATATTCTTGTCACTTATTACTAAAAATGCCATTTTCTATTTTCTGAAGAAAATCACAAGAAGTTTGAGTCAATATTAACATAAGTTTTGGCAGTTTAGCTATAAAATATATAGTTAAATGCCGTCAACATCATTTACTTGTGGGTGGGTGGGAGGACCCATCAACATCATTTATATGTGGGTGGCAGCGTGGGTTTAGATTTACCAGTTTAAATCCAAAGTTTTATTGAAAATACATACCAACTGGCAAATTGTCAGAGCTAGACGAGCCAAATGGGGTTGCAAATTTAATACTCTGGCATCTGCTTTTATGCACTCAATTATGAATGGAAATCTAAAACAAACCATAGAATATTTAAAAAGAATAATATATTTTGGAATACATAAATATGTGTTAGATCTCTTTAACTATATATATATATATATATATATATATATATATATATATATATATATATATATATATATATATATATATATATGTATATATATATATATATATATATATATATATATATATATATATATATATATATAAAATACAAATTTTATCATATCAGTATTTAAGTTTTAAAAATGTATACAATAGACTAAACCCCAACTTAACAAAGATCAAAACTCAAAATATTCATGATTTATTAACTGAAGTAATCGAAGTTCACAGAATCATCACTCTTACGAGTTAAGAATCAGGTTGAGTCGCCTCATCAAAATATTCCATAAATACGATAGAGTGTATTACATGTTGTAGATCATGTTATTGAGCTCTTTAAAAATGAAGGAAAAATATTATAATATTTGAACATCTGATGAATCATTCTCAAATTTAATAATAATATTTTTTTAAATGTTGTTTTTTAATTCTATTACATTTCCAATAAAAAAGTTCAAGTTCACTGAATTAAAATATAATAAATATCTAGCGAAATATATATTATTATAAGTAAAACAATCTTTATCACCACTGATATCACTTCAATCTGCCGAGTCACTTGATTGGTGCTGACAACAATAATTGTGATCCAATATTGTCTTACATAAATAAATTCAAAAATCATTAATTAATAATCCAATAACCTAACTTTGGATCTAACTCTAGTAATAATCTAAGTTTAGGCCTCTTACTACCTTGGTAGTTAGCACTTCTGCTTCATATGAAAAGGGTCACGGGTTCAAATCCCGAGAGGTCCACTCAAAATTTGCTTGATTGGACTAGTTTCCGATAAAAACGCTTGTAAATTAAGTTAAAAATGCATCTGGCGTAAATAGACTAAAAAAAAAATACAAACAATAATGTAAATACTAAACAATCATTACCATAGCACGTGTATGGATGGTGGGTGGGACATTACCATCATACTTGTATTCCATAACCACTGACATAATTTTTATTGACGTAATAACTGATACTGGAATGCAAATTGAAATGCACGACAATGAGCTTAAAATGATTGGTATTGGGCTTTTGCCTGGTCCTGGGTGTTACAATCAACAAGATGGAGGCAATTTGAGCATTAACTTTTCGCTGGCATAGGAAAAACATCTTAGCAGTGGTAAAAGAAAGTAAATATAAGTTAAGAGAAGACAATTAAACAGTAGAGAGATTAGGGCAATCTGTATATTTTAAAGAGGAAGGTCCCTGTGCCTGAAAAACTATCACCATAAGAGATAAGTAAGACTAGATAACAAAATATAAGATTTAGGTTGCTATCCATTTTATTTCTATAATAATTGTATTTTTACAAGCATCCCTAAGACGCATTTTCAAAAACATATATTTTGGTACTGCCTAAGCAATACAATCTGAAAACAGGTTGTAATTTTAATAATTCTCAGGCAACCAAGAAAACCTCATTTTCTTTGAAGAGTAAACCAAGAAGCATTTTCAACAGATATAAATTGAGATGAAATGAAATGGCTTTATTGGACAAATTGTACAAATGGCAAAGTGAGGACTCTTAAACCTAACCAACATCATGAGGCTTGTTTTGGATTCACTGGATTATAAACGTGTAAATATGCTAAATATCTACTCAGTTTTAAAGATTTATTTAAAAACTTGAAATTTATTTTAAAACATAATGAATCAGAATTTTACATTCCAAAATTGATTTAAAAATTTTACATTGTAAAACAGTTTTCACAATATTTAAAACCAGGGACTTACTTCTTTTTTACTTCCAATGTCAAAAATGAAAGATTCCCTCCGTTCTTCATGATTAATGAAAGAGTTGTCAATATGAGAGCCTTGTCTACTCTTGGGGGTGGATTGCGATATACTTGTTCAATAATACTTAAAAAATCTGCAATAAACACAAATATTATACACTAGGAGTAATTATTATAAATAAGAGATCATTTAATGAACTTTTAATAATAATGAAACAGAATATCATTAAATTAATATTTATTAACAATAAATATAAATATTCTAAAAATAATTTAACAAATTAGAATTAAACTGGAATGTCCAATAAAACTATAATTCTGTTTGTTACAAAATTAAAATGTAGCATATTTCATATTACTATGAAATTCATGGTAAAAGACCATAGACGTTCATGAATAACAGATATATTCTCAAAGCAGATAAGATAGTAATGCTTCTAGCTTATTAAAAAAAATTCCTGAATTTCCATTTTGTGATCCATACAAGCCAATTATGGCCAATACACAATTTTTTTATCTTTTTCAATTTTTTATTTTAATAGCACTAACTTATAAATAACGTTCAACATTATATTACTGAATTTTAACGATCACAGAGTTAATTTTTTCTTTTACAATGTACCAACTCCTCCTCAGGATTTATGTTTTCTGAAACTGTAGCGGGAGAAAGCAGTTGAACAATCAGGTATGCTAATTTTATAAAGGCAAAATTCCCATTTGGTTTCAGAGACCAATGATTTCGTTTAAATGTTGAATATGTTATTTTTAATCTCCTATAATCTAGAAACAATACCTAAAAAGGCTATTAGTTTAATTATTTAAACAATCCTAAGCCCACTTTTCAGATATATTTAGCCGAGTTTTTTTTAAGGAGCTGCTGGTGAAGCCAGTACTTTTAAGAGTTATTTTAATCTGATTAACTCTTGCAGCAGCAAACAACGGTTCATTGTAATCACTTCATTCATCAAACAATAAATGAAGGATAATCCATCAATTAGAATTGTCTGCGTGTTGCACTATAGTTTGAATACACTGTGTACAGTTAAATAAACAAATGTTCCAATATAATATCAAAGAAAATTTAAAAATGAAATGCTGAATTTCGTGATTACTTTATTTTGTTTCTATGACAACCATATCATCTTTAGATTAAGAAGAAAAGTCTATTTTAAATAAATATCAGTCTGTTGCCATTTTAACAAGTCTGAGCTGTTTTTAATTTTGTTTTCGCTTAAACTATTTTAGTTGTTTAAAGGAAATATTTAATTTTAGCGATTTTTATCTATTTGTTAACATAATAAAAGCATTGGAAGTTTTTTATAAAAATTAATGTAATGATTGATAGTATAATAGTGTGTCTGTAAGGTAGTAAAGTG
Source organism: Stictocephala bisonia (assembly GCA_035578905.1). Classification (NCBI taxonomy): domain Eukaryota; kingdom Metazoa; phylum Arthropoda; class Insecta; order Hemiptera; family Membracidae; genus Stictocephala; species Stictocephala bisonia. The sequence goes on along the minus strand of JAQJVL010003585.1, from coordinate 32,029 downwards.
ATATAATAATTGTTCGGTAATCATTTTATTTTCCGTTATATTTTCAGTTATAAATCTACAATCAATACTAGCTAAACCCAGCCACACTTTGCTGTGACTTGGTCCAATATTAACTATTAGTTGTTATCTTTTTATTTTAGTTGTTAGAAAAATAAAGGTTGACTTTTTACTTGATTTTAACTGAAGCAATGTAACTTAAAATTGATTGTTTTCATAATCATCTGGTCATAGTAATATACTAAAGGATATGATTTGGATATAATATGCACATAAATCAGCTGGTCACAGTAGTGTTTTTTCAACACAGACATTTATTTTCAATTGTGAAAAGTAGGTAGGTTGGGAAATGCTTGAAATACTCTTGTTCCCGTTTAAAATTTTACGAAATATAAAATCACTATTGTATATAAATGCAATGTTGTATAAAAATGTTAAAATGAATCCATTCACTACTTTTCGAGTTTTGTTTAGACAAACATACAGAAGTTTGATATGCCATATAGATTTTTATAGGTTTTTTATATTAAATATTGTCTACAATAAAATTTGTTACTAATATTCATACTTTGTGTTCAGTAACATTTTTACAAAAATAACTTTTTCCATGGTAACAAAATTTAACACTGATTAGCTATGTCCACACTTGTGCGATTTTCTTTTCGACTTTCTATACGACTTTCGTTTCGGTTTGCTCCATAACTCATGCGAGTAAAGCATACATGTGAAGCATGCGGCATCAGTGTCCACATATGTGCGTTACAGTGTGCTACTTGCAGAACGGAGAAGTCTTTGTAAAGATAAAATTTTATTTAAGTTTTATGTTGTAATTATGAATCGGGATGCTTTAGCTGTTACTGGTGTTAGTGCTGCTTGTTAATTAATAACAAAAGTGGCTTTGTTAAGGACGTCTCGTTCTGTGTGGATAAGAGACTACTTTAAAACAAGAAACTTTTCAATATTAAGTACTTTGGAGCTAAATGAAAACATATTGTTTAAAAATTGTACTAGAATGTCCAGAGATAATTTGTATTGCCTTTTAGAAAAGGTTGAACCTAAAATATAAATAGTGGCACGTACTTCTTCCTGTACGAATAAAATTAGCAGTTTGTCTTATACTTTTAGCTACATGTGACTCCTTCACCTCTTTTATATATTTATTTAAAGTACCTAAGCAATGCATTTCATCGATGATACCTGTAGTACTGAAAGCAATAATAGAATCCCTTCAAGATTTTGTCAAAATAAGTGGTTTATTTGCACGATTGAAATAATAATGTAAATGCAATAATAAATAACAATAATGACTTTTGCACTAATATTATTCATGTCAAGTTTAAAACACAAATACAGCTGCACTTCTCCCAGAACGTTATCTAGCTACATTATTATCATTTTTGTTGCTCCCTAGAGAAACAGGATCTTAGAGTTTTAATTTTTGATTTGTCACCCATGTTATATTTTTCTCCCATTGTGCAGTATGCATTGTTACGTTTGTTTTATTAGTGTACAATTTATAATTTAAGTCCCACATCAAAGTATAACCTCCATAGTCATCGATAAAGTCTACAGTTTGTTTATGTGATGCCATCACTAAGCACTTATAACAATATAAGATCTCATGCACTGATTGTCCAGGATACTATATAGGACAGACAGGAAGATCTTTTCGCACAAGATTTAAAGAACACTATCCAGACTCCAAGCACAATAAACAAAAATCACACGTCGCTCAACACCCTTTTGATACCAATTATTCTCTTCAATCAATAGATGGAAATTTACAGATAATTCATTTTTGCCACAAAAGTAAACTATTAACACACTAGAAGAATACGAAATTTACAAATCTAAAAATAATCCACATTTACTCAATGACAAGATTCATTTTGAATCCAACATATTATTCAACACTCTCATACACTAAACAAAATCAATGGTCACAGCAGATCCTAATGAAAACAATGATAGAGGTGAAGAAGGGAGATAACTGAATTATACTCCAGTTCTTGTCCATCAAATGCCTACAGAAGTGTGTGCCATTATATGTTTTTACGTGTGTGAACTTTATATAAAATAAGTTTCAAGTTTATCTTAATAGAGACAAATGACCTGATGATGAATCTTTTGATTTGAAACACGTCATCTAGTTCTCTAATGGACAGATTGACTGATTAATGCACGTAAGTAAATAAAAAAAGTATGTTACTCTTGATGTGTCTACTGTTCCATGCTGCGGAGTACTTCTCATCTTCATTCATTACAAGTTTCACTAGTCGGGCCTCAACATACCCATATTGGTAGGTCAGGTTAGTGTCCTGTGGTGTTAGGAAGATTCCTATATCTAAGTTGATGATGAGTTCTGCTTGTTGAATAGTTGAAAGCCCTGCTGACTTTCCTTGTATGAATATGGCTTGTGTCATGCTTTTATTACATGTAGTTTAACTCTTTTAAGATATTTAGCTCTCTTGCCTGCCATATTTATTTTTGTTCTTCCATTGCTGCCTCTGTATAGGTATGTTTGTTCCGCTCTTTTGGTTGTAGAGGGTCATAGATGCCTTCTTCTTGGAGAGGTCCCCTTACAGTTCTCCGATAGCTACACATGCTTTTATTACTACACGACGAGGATTTGGCCAATTTCCTTTGGCGATTGCTATACTTGTAGTGTTCAGTATTCCATCAATAGTTGTTTTTAACTTCCTGTCTCTGGTGAAAATATGATGAAGATAGGCATAACAAGTGTACTGAAGAAGGATGTGTAACAGTTCTCTGATAATTGCCTGGTTCAGGGTTACTGCCTTAAGGATTTCTTCTGAATTTATGGAGAAGAGAACTTGGAATTTAATGGAATCATTTTTCATTTCTAGGAAATTAAACAGTTTTCTTCTTTCAGTTATTTTTCTTGAATGAGATATTTCCTTAAGGCGTTAGAGAGTTATTGAGGTTATTTCTAGATTATCCTTCCTGTAATAAAATTTGTGTGTGAAATGTTGTAGTTTTTTTTTTCCTGAGATTACATTTCTCATACTCTTCGAACAATTTTTCTATTTCAACATGTATTTGCTTTTCTTTTAAGAGCTGATTTTCAACATTATTAAGGTTATCTACTAATACATTACATTTTAATGGGCTAGCCTCATTTTCCAATTTCGTTAGTTGTTCCTGAAAGTTTAGTAAATGGTTCATTGTGTCTTTCACTCCTAAGGTTCTGCATATAGAGTTTTGAGTTTATGTTAGTGGCATCTATTAGTTTCAGCTTTAGCTCTAAGTTTTCCACTATAAGAGTGCTTTCTACCCCAGTCGCCAATGACAAGGAGGTCTGTAAGTCTGTTTCAGTTATATCTCCAAATTCACTAATTTCTTTTCTCAATTTCTTCTACAGTAAGGGTTTGTAAGTTGTTGTTCTAAGAGTAACTCACAAATTTCAAAATTTTTATTTCACTGCCTTTTAATGATTTTAGATTTGTGTCCGTCCAGTTTAGGCATTTAGAATGGAACCATGAGTTACACGAACCAGTACCTTTGTGTTTCACAAATTCTACACAGGTATTTTGACATTTTCTAGAATATCAACGTTTGATGGATGGTTTATGTTTATAAAGTAAGTTTTTCATGCAGATTCGGATAGATATTTAATTCTTTTTTAGTTCAGTATTTTGATGGTTCACTATGTCTATTTCTTAGAAAAGAAAAATTCAGTTTTTTTACAGTGTTAAGCTGGGTAATTATGTCTACAAGTGTTATTAACAATAATTTGTACTGATTTTAAAGTAACCAATTATTTCTTTAGTAACAAGCTGCATTAATAATTTTAACTGCTTTATCTGTATGGGCACAAATACATTTTTTACTTAAATGAAAGTAACAACACCAATCTTTTGTAAATAAGATCACCAATTTCATTTTTGTAAACCACTATGATCGATATTTTACAGTTAAATATTACAGAAAGCTGTTTAATTACTTATCAATTATATTGTTTATACTTAAATAAACACATATAATCTATTAATTTTTAATTAATTATTCATTCATATGTTTTAAAAAGCACGTAAAAATAATACATCCAACATACATTAGAAAGAATCCTTTATTTGTTAAATACATCATACAAATGTACCTATATTGATTTAGTTTCAAGTTTACAAATTCACTAGATCAATCAAATGTAAGGATTATTTTTCAATCAAATATAATTAATCACTATATTAAATTTACTCTCTGCATAAAACATACATAAAACACAAAACAAATGGTATTAATAGGTACTAGATATATACCTTCCCAATTATCTTGGCCAATAGCTGAACAGTAATTGTGGCATGTTAGTATATGATAGCGCAAGATCTGAAGAAATGTACAACCAAAATGTCTTCGATAAAAAGCTTCTTGAAGAATGTTCAGGACATACTGCAATAATGTTCCAATGGCCAGCCTTTGAACCCCTCCTGTAACAATACCATTATTATGAGAAAATGCCAATCACATGTCAGTTTCATCTGTCCCTTTGTTATGTCCCTCGGTAGTGTGAGGATATAACATGGTGTACAATTATGGAAGATGTTTACAATGAGGTTCTGCACAAGCAGTGCAGCAAGGCACCATTAAAATGGATTGCTACATGAACTGAAAGAAAGAAGAAGGCATTTACTATAGATAGTCTGCTTGTATTGCGACCTACTGAAAACACAGGTATGAAAGAGATGGACTGAGCAGTGGAAGTGAGATAGAACTACTCTTTCCTCCTCCCCCCTGTCATTCCATTTAATGTTGCCATGGAAACTAGGTAGACAGTAGGTCGCATTCTGGCAGTGCAGTAGCAAGCCCCGTCCACTACGTTATTAGAAGCAGTGACCAACGGTTGGTTTGATCAACATTAATCCTTTAAGGACCGACAAAAAAAAGTGCTAACTTATTTTTCCCTCACTTTTCAAGTGTGACATGTAAAATATTTAGGCTGAAAATTTGGAGTTAAGCAAGTCTTCATAAATTTATTTATAAAATCTGTTCTAATAAAGAAAAAAGGATACTTTTTTGACCAGAATGTTTGTAATTGAGCACTTTATCAGAATAAATGTCCAAAACGTCATCTCATAATTTTTAAATATTTATATTTTGTAAAAAAAAGTGTTAGTTTTAAAAATTTATTTATTTTTTTGTACACTTACAGCTCGTTAACAAAACATATTTTACCCGTGGGAAACTATGTTATTGAAGTCTAAATTTAATTACCTACAAACACAGTAAAAATTATAACAATCAGATTGAAAATAAAAAATTATAACATTAAATATTTTGTTATGTCTGTCAGATTTGTCTGTTAAAATTAACTCTCTGTCTATTACTGTCAGTTTATTTCATTGACATTATATTCCAATAGCTGGCTCCAAAGTAAAAAAAATTCTCGAATGTCTATATATTATCCCAAAGATGTACAAGTTATCGTAAGTGGTAAATTGGATGCTATATATAACAAACTTTGAATGACGGAATATCGTCATTCTGTCCTCAACGTGAAATTTAGTAATGACCATATTTCGTCATTTCGGTTCTCAAGGGAAAAACGTTAATGACGACATTTAGTCATTCAATCCCCAAAGGGTTAACGAATCAATAAAATCAATATATATTTTCAAGTAAGAATTAATAATAATAAAATCATAATGAATAACAATGTAAACAATAGCCGTAAAACAAATTTGTAAAGTTCATCAAAGTTATTTTTTACAACTAAACACTTTTGCAGAAGTTGGAGACTGACTAGAGCTTCAAAGCAGAAGTACAGTACTGGAGTGGTGGAACAATTTCCCTCCACTGCTGAAACCCCTTTATGCACTAAATATAACATACAGGTTGTGATCTATTCAGCCCAATTGTAACTATGAACTCAAATCGGTGTTTATGTATAATCATAACAGATCATGGAGGAAAATAGTCATATGTAGAACAGACATTTGGAAACAACAAAAATAAAAAAATAGTGAAACCTTTATCTATTTAATTGACAATATATTTCAATTATTAGGGCCGTTTGGTCAAAAAAATGTTAGATTTTTTTCAATTTCAATTACTTTATATCATCTATTAAATGCCTCCTAAGTAGTTAATTAATTAAAATTATGTTTACAGTTATAAATACATCAGCTTAAAAATGCAAATTTGGGCTTTCTTGGTACATGCAGAATCAAAAAACTATTTTCCCAATTATTCCCAAATTTTAAAAACAGACCCTCAACAGGACTGGTCTTGCTCATAAGTTATTTTAAATTACGTAATACTGCAAATTTGATGTTAAATAATTAATGTCACAAGTTTGTTTTAATTTTATTACAACGATAAATACAATGTTGTGTTTGGCATCTTATGATTTTTAATATCACACAATTTACAAAATTAATTAACTTTATATACTCAACTTGTGGTTGTACTTTTATCCGCATGTTATATTACAATCCCATCACTACGCACATGTACAGCAATACATAGCACCCGCAGGATCACGCTTCAACGACTTCCTACAATTATACCCCACCCATCTCAGGGGAGTGTCCGTGTGTGAGTACCTCGCGGTTAGACGTACAGTCAGCGCTGTGAGCGGAATTCAGTTGTCCCTAAAGCCAGCTGAACCACCTTAAAATATTAAACAAAAGAAAAAAATCACATAATAGGCCTCCTCTTAAAGAGACAGTTTAATATCTTTTTCAAACTTGGTTAAATATAGGAAAGCTTACTTAGAAAAAAAAGAAAAAAACAGGGACCTAACTAGTATTGATTTGAAAGATCTCAGAGTCACCACCAAGAAAATGCAGTTGGGAACTACGTATAATAAGACATGACAAGTGATAACTCCCATGTTGGAATTCCCCAGCCACTTATCACAATCATGATGATTTCATCATCAGCATCTTCACCCTGCCAACTGAAAAATAAATAAAAAAAAAAACACATGTACACACAGGAACAAAAACAACAAATAATGACCCAATTTCACCCACTACAAATTTAAATCACTTTTCCTAACAGAACTGGCACAACTGAAAACTAAAATCACTCTTGTGGAAGGAAAGGTAAGGTAGCAGAAACCTAATGCAAAGTAGAAAACTTGCGCAACAAAATAATAATAAAAAGAAAAATCAAGGAAAGCATACCTAAAACATATCCAAAAATAAATCCTCTTTAAACGCCACAGAATCAAAGAAACGTTATGGATTTAGATACACCCACCATCACATATCAACAGAGGGAGAGAGACAAACTCCGCCCAAAAAACTAAGCCAATGTACCACAGAAAACAGATATTCAGTACAGACGCAGTAAAGCAAATATTTGTTTGCAAAAACTTGTTCGGACCATTAAGGTTTGAAAAAAATTTTTACTTATTCCATAAAATCACCATTTAATTAAATAATAAACAATATTTTATAAACATGGTAATAAGCTAGACCTGTACAATAATGGAAAAATCCAACTATTTATGGACGTACTTGTTAAAAATTCTGAGTACACTTATAAGGAAACGTTTACATCTTTACAATTACTCATTCATTGTTAATTAATGTGACTGTTTTAAGTGTTTGACAACGTATAGTTGATGTGACCATGGAGTTCTTGCTCCGAAACTGGTAATCTAAAAAATATGAGTTTAAGGCTGAAGACAACAAAGGTACGTTAATCTTATTATTTGTCATTTAAAATTATTGTTTACATACAGCAAGTAAAACCAAACAATTTAAACTATTCAAATGTTACCTCATTAATAAAGTAATCTGTAATTTTAAAGTTGTGTGTTTACATTTATTTGACATTTTGACGAGTTAATGAACATTACATTAGAACACCAGTATCGATACTATCCGTATCCAAAACTAACAAATCGAGACGTGCAACAAAAACATCTTTTTGCAAGTGACTGGGAGAGTCGTTCCCATTACCGCGTAATTCGAACTACCGTGGGTTCACACTACCGCGACCATACTGTAACCTCAATGCCAGCTACGATGAAGATTAAGAACTGGGAGAAACTAGAACAGTGCACAAGAAACCAGTCAGGGAAACGGCAATAAAATCTAAAAGTCGCCAGGTTTCAACATTAACTAAGGAAGGCTAAGGCCAGTGCATAACTGAAAGCCTAGACCTTTCTCATTTCCGCTGAAGAAACACTCATCTGCTTATATCAATAGATTTACAGTCATTGAGAGTAGGCCTACAGACAACTATCTCAACAGAAGAGATTAGAAAATGGTAGTATGAATAGTAATATTAAAACTGTATGAAGGTTAGAATGGCCACAATACTTCGTATGCACGGTAAAGGGCATGTATGTCTTGCACCTTGCATTATGCCCTGTTTATCACGGCTAAGCTAGTACACTTTGGACCTGAACGAGTCTATGTATGAAAGATATTTAATTTAAGAATTATAGCTAAAACATTCATACTTAGTATACTTAGAAAAATAACGCAGTTGTTTTGAATTACTGATGAAGTACATAGAAATGCAGTATCAGTGTGATATACTATACACATATATACGAGTGTGATTATAGTGTGGTTATTTGTTATTGGTGGGTAGGGGATATAATATAACTTTAAGGGAGTGGGGTTCGGACCCTAAGCAATCGAAATGTGGCATATATTCAATTTTATATATGCAATACGTCACAGGTATTTCTCTGATCAAAAATGGAAAGAAAATTTAATTATGTTTGCTAGCTACAACTATATTGCAATGGTGGTATCAGACCTACACCCCTCCAAGTTTCTTACTTTTTATTCAACGGAACCAATTTACATCCTTGATCAGATTCTCGACTGATACATTTAAAAAAACGTTTTGACAGAATATGTGGACACGATTGTCAATTACTGTTGAGGAAAATTGCTATTTTTAACCCCCATAAATAATTTTGTAAACTACAAAAGTAGTTGCCAGGCTTTCCCAAATTTTGTTTCAAAAACCCAGAGAGTGATTAGAGAGAGTTTTTAAACAACATGTAAAGTTTTCGTGCGTTTCTTGGCTAGATATTGAGCGATTTTAGAAACCTAGATATTGGTCGATTTAATATAGTATTGCTTTAAAATTTATAATTGTAGCTTAAATTTTCTATAATACCTTCTATTAAAGGTATAATAGAATATCTATGATTTTAGTAATCGACGAAAATACGTCGAATTGAGCTTGAAAGGTTAATCCAAATGGTGGGTGGGTATTTTTCGCGGGGAATTGGGTAAAAGAACAAAACCGTATTGGCAACAATGTAAAAAGAGGTAGTACGTGATAGTTAAAAAAAAAATTGGTTAACTGGTTGAGGTTAACTTACAAAACTAACGAAAACAGTAAATTAAGATAGGATAGGTTAACTAGGATTTGGTTCGGCTCCGTTGAGAAAGTTCCGTAAAGAGTGATGTATGACTAATAATTTTAATGAGTGATCACTTGTGTAGTGTGGTGTTTATTCTTTCGTAGTTATATATGGTTGTAAATTAAACAATAAACAAACAGTTCCTGCTGAAAGTGAACATTAAGGTTATGAACAATAAGCTAGACCTATAATCTATATCGTCAAAATGATTTTAAAATTATCAAGAGGGTGTACAAATGTATTTCGTTATAAGCTTGTTGCTAGCCTACAGTTTTCAACAGCAACAAAATCAAATTGGGATTTGGTTAGTTCAGTTTGTTTGGAGAGAAAACCCATAATAACTAAAGAACTGTCAGATCTTGAAATAAAATTTTCTGAGTTATTACATCAAGTTGAATTAGAATTGAGTTATAAATCAAACCATGAAGTAAAAATGATGAAAGAGAAACTTATTGCTGAAGACTTAAAAAAAATGGGTGGTAGTTCTTTGGACAGAGATGAAGGAAATATACAAACTTCCCAAGAATTTGAGGATGCATGTGCTGAAGAGCTTAATGCTTTTAAATTTTCAAGTCGTGTTACAGTTAAGGATCTAGAAAATGATGTTAAATCTTGTGATAGGTTATTAAGTGATAGTCTAGTCTTGGTTACAAAACAAAACATAGGAAATCAACATAAATGGATATTCCCTCAAGGTATTCATAAAGAAGGTGAGTCAATGCGACAGACTGCTGAACGAGTATTAAATGAAGTATGTGGCAAGAATTTACAGGCAAGATTTTTAGGTAACGCTCCATGTGGTTTTTATAAATTTCGATACCCTAGGACAGTAAAGGGCAACAATATTGGCATGAAAATATTCTTTTTTAAAGCCCAGTTGCTTAATGGATCTGTGTCTGAAGAAGTCTGCAAGGATTTTAAGTGGTTGCCATCCAAAGAGCTCAATATATTACAGGAGGACTATTTAAAATGTGTGAAATCATTTTTGATTGAAAATGAATAGATGGGCTTCAGTAGTCAAAAGAATTGTTTTAATCCTATTGCTTGAATTAAACAGTAGTATAAGTTTGAATTATATTTATAAATGTATAAAATATAGAAACCATTATGACTACAATCCTTTGGTATTTTATTCTATGTATAATCACATTCATAATGGGCTTTAGGATAAAACCAATACAGATTTGATGAATTAACTTTTAAATTAACTGTATAACCTCTTATAGCTGGATCAATAATGGCTGATCTGAATGGAATCTACATAAACCACTTATAGTACAAATTCTGACTTGTTCTACCGCAGTAACTATTTCCTTTTTTTTTTAATTCAATAAAAGTTTTGTTTATACCTCATCGTATCCAGTCAAACCGAAAAAGGCAACATTTGGATACCAGATTAAATAACTTTAATTATTACTCTAACCACAACCTAATCACTATAGTAAACAATAAGAAGTGATGAGCAAGCCTGATCTTTGTTTATGTTGCCGTTTTGTAAGGAAATGCATAGTAAGACATGGAGTAGGCTGTAGTAATACTGTAAAAGGTGTATCATTCTTTTATACATTCTTACATATGAGACGCCAATACAATGTTAATGCATTACAGAACTTAAAGGCATCACTGTGTTCTATTTTATATTATGACTTACTGATGGATTAATTTTAATTATTTATGTATTTATATCAGGTAAAATAATTAACAGCAACATGTTATGTTACATTCCTTTTAACTTTATTTACAATAAGTAAACAAAAATTAAATATTGTATTTAAAATAATACAATTAAAACAATGATTAATTAGATTGTAAGATGCTACTCGCTAGTGATGGATGGATAGGACCACTTCAAATCGGATATGTCTGCCTTAGCCCGTCTGATTACTCAAATTTCTAGAAAAATGTGTTATAAAATTAGTGCGTTGGAAGGGAGATATTTCGCAGAATCAGGCACTAATATTAATCCACAAAAAATACTGTGTTATGAACTATCTGACTTTAAGATAGTTCCTCATTTTTAAGTGTTCAGAATAATGTACTTTTATTTATGTTCTTTAAGACCGGTCTGGATATCGGAAGGTTTGACTATCAGAGATGCGGATATGAGCCGCTTAACCGAACTCTTAAATTCTAAAAGAAATATGTTTGTATTTACCTTCTCTCCTAATTTATTTCATAATGTAGCCAATGATATTGGTCTAAGTAAAAAACGCCAAATGTGTTAATAGAACCTTAATTGAGATAATGAGTTACTCAATGGCAACTATATTTTCCTATAACACCACGTTCTTTGTTCAATTTGCTTTATTTGCCATGAAATAATTATAAAATATTATAAACCTGACTAATTTGAAAACAAACCTATATTGAAAACAAAGCAATATGGTTTATAGCTAAATGTTTAAAGGTACCCTTTAAACATTTAGCTATAAACCATATTGCTGAAAAGCTTTTTAAAATGTATTTCTATTTTGAAAAATAATTTTATAAAAATTGAAAATGAGGTAAGGATATGCCTTGGAAACAGTAATATATTGATCAATTGAAAATTCAAATCCAAAATACTCTATATATATTCAAATTTAAGTACAAATACATACTTTTATAGTATAGTACAAAAACAATTTCTACATAAACCACTTATAGTACAAATTCTGACTTGTTCTACCGCAGTAACTATTTCCTTTTTTTTTTAATTCAATAAAAGTCTTGTTTACATACCTCATCGTTTAAAAATGTTGATAACTGATCGATAAAATAAATATATCAGTGCAACTGTTACCTCTGTGTTCTTGGGGTGTGGCAATGTTGCTACTAGCATTAACTATAAAGTGTATGTAACTCTCGCCCTTGCCTATGATTTATAAATCATGTTTGAAGAGTCAATAAGTATATTATAAGAAAGGATTTAAAGATTGCGTCCTAACCGACTAATATCCTATGGCCACCGCTTTGAGAGTTAATAAATGCAATAACCAAACAATCGCTTGGTTAATATCTAGTTTTTTATAACTATGCAGCTTAAATTCACTGAACATTTTTACTATCAAATGATATAGAATTTTTTACTTACATGAGATGTACTCTATTTTCTCTGGAAATCAAGATTTTAACCAACAAAATTAAAATCCCCAATTTTACAACTTAGTATTTTTTACTTAGGCCTACTCTATTATTTAAAATGAATTTAATAACATCATTTTAATTTCTCAAGATATAAAAAAAATAATTTTTCATTTAGTCTTATTTAGTGGTCAAATACACATTACTCTAGTAATATGCCAAACTTACTACGACAAAAATGAATTTGGATATCAATTTGTTTGGTAAGCTGACCTGAATTTGATGCAACTCTTGAAGAATATGGCTAGTTAGGTTAGGTTTGTGAACATTTTTTTCATGGGTCAAATTAGTATTTTACCATAAATCCTACTATACTCTATTTCACGTTGAGAATGCAGTACGGCTCTTATGGACAAACACAGCGCTACTAGCTGGTGCAAAAATATAGAGCACTGTCTGTCTGCTCACTGTCATATAGCATCTTCACGGTTTTGCTCGGATATTATGTTATAGTATTTTTTTTTTTTAATAATATATCTAAAATGTCTCATAAAATTTAATTAGGTATTAAATTGTGTATAAATCAATCACCGTTAGTTAAACAATTATTTAAAGAACAAACAAATTATTAACTATAAAAGTCTGTAGATATTTTTGTATATGTTTATTCATTTACAAGAAAAATGTTACTGATAAAAAGATAAATATAGTAAAATAGAAAATAAATGTTCAAGTATAATGCTATAAATTAATGTCTACTTGAAGTAATCAAGTTTTAATTAGCCTATTCCTAGACAAAAAATGAAATTTTATTTATTCGTACAACTCTGTATTGTACCTAAATTACATTTAGGTTGAAATTATCAATTGTTTTAATACAATTACGTTTGTATATAATAATTTATGTTAGGTTATTAGACGTATTTTATAACAATATTCAAGAAATGTATGAATTGTGTTACAATAGGCCTACAAAATTAATTAGTTTTGGTAAAAATAATCTTTCAAACAAATAAAAACCAGCTTAGTGTGTCCTATATTATCACTAACCCATATTGCCAAGTGCTGGGGACAAGGCGGGCGAATGACTCGTTTGGGCTTTTCGCTCTTTTCATCTTATCTGTTGATGCAAAGTAATAAACAAACATCCCCCAAGAAGGAAATACAAGCGTATATTCAGTGTCGGGAGAAGGTTTGTGGTTATTGCTTGTATTTTTCTGAGTGTCTTGAAAAAGTGATCAAGTGAATTCAATAATTATAATTTTAGTGATTCAGTGTGGTCTTTAACAATGGAAAAAAGCCAAAGGAAAAATAATTAAAAGTGGTGAGAGGAAAATAGTGTTAAATGTATATAAGTATTTCAAAAAGTGATACCCGGATAAAAATGTCACTTTTTATATAAAAATAACCAGTGAGGCTACGTTAATTAATGAAAGAACTAGGATTGAAGAATTATAAATTAAGGAAGGCAGGAGATTGTGGACAGATTGTCACGCCAACAAAAAACTCAAAAAACAAAAAATTACAGTTAAATTTTTATCTTAATTTTGACTAAAGTCAAAGTCAAAACAATCTTTATTCATCATATATACAATCTTGGTATAATTGAATAGTGTCAAGAAACTAATCTAAATATAAAGGATCTTTTGGTAATCATTTTGATAAAAATAAAATGAAATATACTTAACATATTTACAAAGTTTCAACGTTTCACATCATTTAGCTAAGTCATAAAAATCTGAAAATGAGTAAACTACTTTACTTATTAGGTACTCTTTTAAGGATTTTTTAAAAATATGTATCTTTTTTTCATTTTTTTATTGTTTGTGGAATGAATTTTAAAAAGTAAATGTTCAAATAACTAGGTTTTTTTGTGAAAAATTTAAGGCGATGGCATGGAAGTACAACACTGGTTCAGCCAAGTTAATGCATCAAAGACCATGAACTGGTAACCACTCACCCATCTAAACACGTTTAATGGTGATGACCCACTCACCCACCCAAACACCTGCAGAGTTGATGACCCACCCACCTACCCTAATACGTACAGTAATGATGACCCACTCACCCACCCAAACAAGTTAGTAATGATATTTGGGTGTAACGATGGTTGGGTTGGTAGATATCTTCATGTGTTAGTTTATTTTTTATAAAAAGAATTGTATCCAAAATATATTGTCCATAAACTGTTAAAATTTTAAATTCTTTAAAATGTTTTCTAACTGATTCATCTCTTTCTAATTTTAGCATGATGCGAATACTTTGTTTTTGTAATCTTAATATTTTGTCAAGGTTTGAAATTTTAGTACCCCCAAATAAACAAACGCCAAAAGAAATATGTGTATGTATGTATGAAAAGTATATTATTCTTAATGTCCGAATATCTACCAACGACACCATCCTAGAAAGTGCATAGAGCCCAGAATTTATTTTCCTTTAGATTTTTTGAACATGATCATTCCAGTTTAAGTTTTCGTCTACTGATAAGCCTAAAAAATTGGTTCCATTTTTTTCTTTCAAGTAAGTTATTATTTATTAAAATATTTGGTTGGAGTGTTTTTATATTTTGTTTGGTTTTAAATAGTACAAAATTAGTTTTCTCTGTGTTTAAATGTAAATTATGAGCTTTTAGAAATTGTTTTCCAATTCAACGTATGATACCACTTCAATTTCCTGTAATGTTTTTGCTGATACTTTCAGATTAGAGTCATCTGCATACATACAGATGCTATTTTTAGGGATATTTATAAACGTATCTGCCAAGTTATTTAAATAACATATAAAAAGCAAAGGGCCCAATATGGATCCCTGGGGGACTCCAAATTTTGTATATTGAACATTCGAGGGAATTTTAAGGATTGTGTTTTCTTTCGATAAATGAGTTATTTCAACATACTGTGTTCGACTTATTAGATATGACTCAAACCATTTCAATGAACGTTAAGCTACCCCTAACTTTTCTAATTTTACTATCATTAGTGAATGATTTACGCTGTCAAATGCTTTTGACAAGTCCATAAAGATTCCTGCGGTAATATCATTTTCATCAATTGAATCTATGATTGCTTCAATAAAGTCAACTGCTGCACTAATCACAGATCTACCTTTGCGGAATCTATGTTGATTGTTGTCAAGCAGGTTGTTATTTTCTAAAAACGATTGCAGCTGGTTTGAAACAATTTTTTCATATACTTTTGAGATTGAGGATAGTAAAGCTACTGGACGATAATTTTTTGCCTTATTTGTTTCATTTTTTTTATGTATGGGAATGATTTTTGAAATTTTGAGTTCGTTTGGGAAATAACCAGATATAAAGGAGGAATTTATTAAATGACACAGGATTTGACTAATTTGCTGATTAACGTCTTTTATAACAGTAACTGGTATCTCATCAAACCCATATGAGCATTTATTCTTTAACAATCTGACTATTTTCTCAATATCTTTTTTTCCTACTTCTCTCAAATAAAATTTTCTATTTATTGCATGATCTTCCGGCTGTATATGATCAATGCTATTCTCGTTTGTATCTTTTATAATATTGATAAAATATTTGTTAAAAATATTACTCACAACTTGAGGATTACTATAGACCTGCCCATTTTCTTCAATATTAATATTTTTTGGTCTTTTTAGTACCTTGTTTCCAACTTCTGAATTTATAATGTTCCATACAGTTTTTGGGATATTACTTGAATTATTAATCTTTTCCTCAAAGAATTCTCGTTTTGTATTTTTTATGTGTTTTTTAAATTTAGTGATTTGGTTTTTAGATTAGAAAAATGCTCTGGATTTTTGTTTAATCTTACAAATTTATTTTGTTTTATCAATTCACCTTTTTCCTCTCACAGTTGGTTTGAAATCCAAGCATGCTTTTTCCAAGTTTTTTTTATTCTCCTTTTTGGGAACGCTTGTTCAAAACAAAATTTAAAAATTTTTTGGAAGATTGTATATTTTTGTTCAACTTGTGCAAAATATACTTCTTGCCAAGTTTCTTTCCCTAACAATTTTGAAAAAAGTGCTATATTATGGTTTGAAAAGCTACGAGAATATTCATAAAATGAATTATTTGAATGGGGCAGTTTTTCTGGAATTTTTATTTCTAAAAGTTGACCATCATGGTCTGACAACAGAGTAATTACTCCAGTCAGTAAAGTACTCTATAATAAATGATTTATTTTTCATTAAAAAGTTGTCTATAGCAGTTTCTGATCTCTCTGTGACTCTAGTTGGAAATTTAATGAGGTACCTCATGTCATGCCTTCATAAAAGATTTTTTAACATATCATGATCTTTATATTTTTTTAAAACATTTATGTTAATGTCACCAGCCCAAATTATCTTATCACATTTTTTGTCTAAGTAATCAATTAATGTATTTAACTTATCTATAAAAACTTCAGAGTCAGAGTCTGGTGTGCGATATAAACCAACCACTATAAATTAAAAATTTGGTAATACAAATAATGTTGCACAGAATTCAAATTGTTTTTCTACTAACAACTCAGCCACTAAAGCTTCTGGCACCACCACTCGCTTTCCTATTAACTCTTCCTTGTTCAAGATCATCACCCCACCTTGTTCGTGGAGTTCTCTAGAAAAACTACTTGAAACTATATAGTTGTAACTCACTTGATAGTCAATTATTAGACACCAATAATTGAAACAAAATTATTCAATATTATAATAATTGAAAAAAATACCCTGTACCCATACACGTACAGGGTACAGGGTATTTTTGTACGTGTATGGGTGGGCGGGTGGTTCAATACCCCTCTACGTGTATGGCTGGGCGGGTGGGTCAATAACCCTGTACATGTATGGGTGAGCGGGTGGGTCAATACCCCTGTACGTGTATGGGTGGATGGGTGGGTCAATACCACTGTACGTGTATGGGTGGGCGGGCGGGTCAATACCCCTCTACGTGTATGGGTGGGCGGATGGGTCAATACACAGTACGGGTATGGGTGGGTCATTACCACAGTACGTATATGGGTGGGCAGGTGGGTCAGTACCACAGTACGTATATGGGTGGGGCGGGTGGGTCAGTACCACAGTACGTGTATGGGTGGGCGGGTGTGTCAGTACACAGTACGTGTATGGGTGGGCGGGTGGGTCAGTAGCACAGTACGTGTATGGGTGGGTTAGGTTAGGTTAGTATTACGTACTGTGACATAGTCAATGCCACAGTACGTAAATGGGTGGGCGGGTGGGTTTGTACCATGTACAGCTCATTCATTACATTTAGTTGGGACATCAGCGGCAGTGTCTTGTAGTGAAGCTTGTAATTTGTTTATGATCCTTCAAGAGCTTTATGTTTTTTTACAAGCTCGAAAAAAGATGGAAACGTTTGATAGTCGAGATTGATAAAGGAAAAACACTAAAAAAGCTATCAACTACTCGGTGGTCGGCCAGGGACGATGCTTTCCAAGGCCTTAGAGAATCATGGAATGAAATGTTATCCGTTTTAACTTATAACTTATCCGTTTTAACAGGTTGAAATTGAACGCTGTTTTTGAAGGTTAAAGCGTTCAATTTCAATTTTTTTCATATGATGCTCAGTTAGAATGATTATATGAGGATTTAGTTCCTCTAGAACTATGTCTAGAGGTTCTACTTGTAATTTAGGAATATTTTGGTGGAAAATCTTTACAGTGGGATTGCATTTCAAATTTTGAGTGTTTAAGGCGGTATTGGCTCCTTTTTTGACAAAGAGTTTAAAGGTGAAGCGAGTGGTTCACATGATGTAGGTGTGGAACAATGTTGGTTTATATGATTTTCTTGGGTTTTGACAAGATTTGTGTTATGTGATGGTGTTACGTTAAGGTCTGTACTATATGATAATGTATGGTATGGGGATTGCGTTTTGTCAAGTTGTGTGTTGTGTAATGTTGTTTGCTTTGGAGCTTGTGTTATGTCAAGTTGTGTGTTGTGTGATGGTGTATGTTGTGGAGTTTGTTTTTTGTCAAGGTGTGTGGAGTGTGACAAGGTGAACTTTGGAGAAAGTCTTGGGCTTGGTTCACTTGTAGCGTCTGGCTGTATCGCTTCCTCTATGTGACTTTCAGATACAGATTGAGATGCTTCATCAACTTCTCCATATTCCTTTAAGGCTTGTTTTAGTTCAGCCACAAACTCCTGGTAGGAAAGTCCATTCCATAAAGCTCGAAAGGACTGTTGGTGATAGTTCACTATGTAGACTTTGGCTGAATTCAGATATTCTTTCTGCAAAGTGCTTAAGTTGTATCCGGTCCCTTACGCATCCAATCGCTGAACAAATGAGGGTTTTAAGACCTCTAGATTTAAAATCAGTTTTTAAATTGTGTAAAAGCTGTGTCGTAACTGTCTTTAGGAGGTTTTCCAAAATATCTTGATTTTGTGACCAGACTATACACAGATGCTCCATTTGGAACTCTTTGGTAGGTTATATTATTATCTATGTAGTCTGGGAGCTGAGGTCTTCCGAATCTTTTCCTGAATATGACTGCCACACCGGCACTCATATGTCGTAGGTCCTAGAAGTCTGCAGAAATAGTATGAGAGAATGCCACTGAAGAGTCATTTTTTAGCTGGCTTATCACCGCATCCATACTCATCTCCACTACACTAATTCCCTCATGACTAGTTGTTAAGTCGGTTGCAGTTGGGTGAATTGTTTGAGATTGACCGCTTGTAGTTTCTTCTTTAGCTATTGTTCTTGAAATCATCTCTGCAATTGTGACTTTTCCTTTTTTATTGAAATGCATACCATGACGGGTGTACATATGTCGTGGTAAGAGATGAAGGCGAATTAGTTTTAAGTTTGTCTGGTTTTTTGTGATATTTTCGATTTCTGAGTTTAATGTGGCTATCTCCAAATCAAGCTGAGGTCGATCATGCCTTATTGGCAGTGTTGCTATAATGAGGTTAGTGTGAACTGACTCAGCAATTAGATCATGGATATGTCTGATGAGAACTTCTGGACTTGTTTGTTCGACATTGTTGGTACCTGCTATTACTGCTAAGTGATCACTATTTGTTAATTCTCTACTCAGTGCTTTAGATTCATGTGTCACTTGTTGAAAATTTGCTCCTGGTTTTATAATGGAGCACACGTTTGTATGAGTTTTCCGCAAAACTAAATTGTTCAGAAATCTTCCGTGACTATCAGCTAACAGCAGTATTTTCCCGTGTTTTGTTCCAGGTGTAGTTTTTACTTCTATTTTTTTGTTAGTTTTGCTGGTTTTATTTTTAATACCCTTACCTACTTGTTTATGGTTATTTCCCTCCGATGGTTCCTTGGATGTTAAGTCCTCCGTTAAAAGTGTTTCAAAACGGTTTTTCATAGTTATGTCTGTCTCAATGCTACTTGTCCTATTAGGTTTTACTTGCCTTGTTGATGTGACCTGGACAGTTTGCCAAGGGTGTTCTGCAGAACTGTATTTACTGGCCGCTGGTAATTGAAGAGGGTAGCAGTGAAGGCAGTTTCTTTTAGAACTCTTCTGTTGTTCCAATTCTTGCTGTAATCCTTCATAATCATTTTGCATCATATTAATGGCAGTTTGTAGATTTTTATTTTCTAATTTTAATGTGTTGATTTCTTGTTTAAGTATTTGTGTATGAAAATCTTCATTATTATTATGTACATCGTTTCCAACACTTCTACTCTCATTTTCGACTGAATCAGATTCAAACAGAGTATTTTCTTTTTCAGCTAAGCTTTTTTCCAAATCAATACATTTATTAGTTAGTGCATGTACTGAGTACGGTATGCTACGATGTTTGGTCGTAGAGATATCTATCAAAAAGACTGGAGTCAGAAGAAAAGCTATTTCAAAGTATAAAATATTTAATATGGGACAAAGAAATCTCTCAAAAGATGAAACTAGAATCTATATTTTCCAGTGGCAATCACGTCAAGGTACTATCTACATCAGTGGTCTTCAACCTTTCATTATTTAAGGGCCAAATTATTGTCATGGAGGACTTGGAGGGCCGCATTGGTTAAGCGTGTATATACATATATATATATATATATATATATATATATATATATATATATATATATATATATATATATATATATATATATGTATATGTGTGAATTTTGTCTCAGATTAAAATAATTTACATGAATTTGTTATAACATTTTATATTTGTTGATAACTGTATTAAACATCAATATTGAAAACAATATAGGTCTACTTGACATATATTTAACCCTTTGCACTCTGACGTCCGATATTTCGGACAATTGAGTTTATGCCAAAAACTCCGACGTCCGAAATTTCGGACGATCACTAAATGTGCCAAAAACTCCGACGTCCGATTGATCGGACGTTCAAAATATATTTTTTGCTGGCTTTATATACTTTCAAAATGCGCTCAAATTACGATATAATAAACTTAGATAGTTATAGTTTAGCGTAGTAGTACTTTATAGTGTACTCTATGGAATATTATTTTTCAGCAGTCGTTTTTTACAGCTGTTTTGGCGCGTGCGAACGACTGGGACCGACACAGTCGCATGGTTTTGCGCGGGAATCGTCAGACACACATGCTAATAAATCAATACTTCCTAGTCTATTTGTAAATACTGTATATATATATATATCTTTATTCATCTGTGTGTTTTCAAGTTTCTATAACATTTCATTTTATCAGCTGTTTGACAATTTTTATTATTTTACGATTTTTGACCTTGTGGCTTTAGCAACAAACATTTTATAATTAAATATATATATATATATTTTAGAATTTTTCATTGTTACTGATACATTATACATCATTTGAAGTTATAAAATAAATGAGACTAGTGCTGCAGAATCAAAGTTGATCAGAGAACATAATACACTGTATATATGCAAAATTTAGAATTTGTCAAGATTTCAACAAATGCTTACCAAGGACTTATTTATGAAGTTAAGTGCATGAAATTTTGCATAAAAGTTTGTAATTATAAAAGGAACATAATTATAACAATGATTTATAATAGGTCAATGCAATTTTTTATAGTTATAAGGGTTCAAAGTTAATTTTTTAAAAACCATTTAGGTATAAATTTTTAATAACATAAAAAAAATATATATATAAATTATTTTAATTTTATAATTTTATTTTTTTACATGCAGAATATTATAACAGAAACAACAAAACGTAAATCATAGTTCTAAGTTATAAAATAACTAAATTATGAATTTTTTATAAAACCCTTACAATATTGGCAAAATGGGCTTGGAGTTTTTCGCTAGTACTTTACTAACATGGACTGGAGTTTTTGGCACCGACCAAAATTTTTGTCCAGAGTGCAAAGGGTTAAACATGTTATAAAACTCAAAATTAAACTGAAAACATCAAATTTGTGACTTTTGTAGTTTAGTGAGAAATTTGACATTGTTTATCTTTTACTAATCTGTCAACATTAGCTTTTATGTCAGATGTGGCAATTCGAAGAGAGTTCTCTAAATGAGTGTCAGAAATACGGTTTCTCAGTTTCGATTTCACGTTCTTCATTCTTGAAAATAGCTGCTCACAGATGTAAGTGCTGCCAAAAAGAGATGCTGTGGCCAGAGCATGAGATCTGATTGCTGGAAATCGATCACCTTCAACATACAATGAGTAAAACTTCAGAAGTCCAAAGTTTTTTAATTTCTCCTGTAAATTGCTATTGCACTGAAAGTCAATAAGTTCCATTTGTATATTTCCGGAATAGTCTTCCACATTAACACTGAAAGGAGCACAAAAAAGCTTCATCATAGTTTTATTTTGCTTGAAGTCTAAAAACCTGTTGCTAAAATTTTGCTGTAACATGGAGAGTGCTTCACTGTACTTTTCTTTGTTTTGAACTTCACATTGTGACAGTGTTGGAAAATGTGTGAAGTCGCCCTGTTGTACTTAATTCTTCCACAAACTAAGTTTCCTCTCAAACGCCTCAACTTGATCAAAGATATTGTGTATCATAGCATTCTTCCCTTGTAGCCTAATATTCAAGTCATTGAGATGTATTGAAATATCAGTTAGGTACCCAAAATCAGCCATCCAACTGGGATCTTTGAAGTAGTGAACTGCCTTCCCTTTACTCTCCATGAACATGCAGATTTCTTCTTTCAAATCAAAAACCCTTTTTAAAAACTTTCCTCGACTGAGCCACTGAATCTCTGTGTAATAAATTACATCACCATACTCTGCATTCATCTCACTAAGGAAGGTTTGGAATTCCCTGTGGTTCAGTCCTTGTGATCTGATAAAATTCACGATTTTAGTCACATCTTTAATGACATCTTTGAAACAAACACTTTTTGCACAAAAATTTTCTTGATGGATAATGCAATGATATTGTATGAACTTTTCATTTTCACTTGCATCTTTTCTAATCAGAGCTACGACACCTTCATTTTTTCCCGTCATTGCTGGGGCCCCATCAGTTACAACACCGCTCAAGTTATCCAGATTTAGGCCAAACCGGTTTAAAGTTGAAGTCAAAGCCTTGTAAATATCAGTGGCTTTAGTAGTGCCCTTCATTGGAAATAGTGCTGCCATTTCCTCGGTAATAGAGAAATTTTTATCGATTCCTCTTATAAAAATGGCTAACTGAGCTGTATCTGTAACATCAGTGCTTTCATCAAGTGCTACTGAATAAAAAACAAACTTTGAAGCACGGTCTTTAAGTGAGATTTCAATATCCTGAGATAGCTCCTCAATTCTTCTGGCAACTGTGACCCCAGATAAACTAACCTTTGAAAACAAATGTTTTTGTGTTGGGCATAGGATTTCAGCTGTCGATTCCATACACTGCTTTACAAACTCACCATCTATGAATGGCTTTGATTGCTTAGCAATTTGTTCAGAAATGATATAGCTAACTTTAACACTTGATTCACTTTCGGCGTTTTGCCGAGTAAACGTAAATTGTTGATTCTCAAGTTTTTTCCTTAAATCTCGCACCTTATCCAATCTAAACTGACCTTGTACTGCGTCCATCTTGGAAGCGTGCTTTGTGTCATAATGCCGCTTTAAATTGTACTCTTTCATTACGGAGACAGACTCATTACAAACCAAACAAACTGGTTTGTTTTTTATATTTACAAAAAAGTATAGATCAGTCCACTTTTCTTGAAACACTCGGCACTCATCGGTAATCTTCCGTTTCTTACTACACGAAGCCATTATTCACTAAACTTAAACTAACATTCACTTGCGGGCAGACAATAGAAATAGGTGAAACAGACTGAGACAATGACACTGGCGTGGGTTGCGATGCTACGAGTGACCTTGAGCATCAGGGTTGCCAACCTGCTTTGCCACTTAACGAATTCCCTACTACGGCCGAAGCAATTGGTCAACTTCAGTGCTGCAATGTTTTCCTATTTGTTTGGAAACAAAATCATTCGGCGGGCCGCGGGTTGAAGACCACTGATCTACATTATGTACAAGATAACTAGACGCCCATGCTGTCATCCTCAGTCTTTCTGATTGCTTAAAAAATTTGAAATCCAGACGGTATTAGAGAGCTAGTAACCTTGATTTTTATACTTAAAACAACCCATTTTCTGTTTAACCTTAATCTCTATATTTAAAGCAATATGAACTTTATTCAAACAGTTAGACAACTTGTATATTTAAGACTGAATTGAACTGATTGTGTCCTCAATTGAAGCTCTGTAACAGGGGGAAAACTTTTCCTCACATTTAGTGGCTGCTAATCTTTATAATGAGAATTTTATTAAGAAAGCAATTAAAAAAGTTTATGCAAGAGATTTTGTATACAACTCTGATGAAACAGGTATAAATTAGAGATCACTTCCTCAACAATCATTAGCATCAAGATTTGAACAATCTGCTCATGGGTTTAAAATGAGCAAAGAGGAAATTGCTGCAATGGTATGTGCCAATGCCACTACAGAACATAAAGTTAAGCGTGTGGTTATTGGACAAATCAACATTTCGCTTCAAAAATGTAAAAAACACTTCCTGTTAAGTATACATAGCAGAAAAGTTCCTGGATGAATTCAGCCATTTTCCTTAATTGATTTAAAAATGAATTTATCCCTAGTGTTAGGAAATTTGGTGAGGAAAAGAATAAAACTGGAAACGTTATATTGATCATTGATAACCTACACATCCTCCGCCAGAAATTAATGAGCATTTAATGTACATTTTCTACCACCAAATATTACAGCAATTCTGTAGCAAATGGACCAGGAGGTAAAGACAAAATGAGAAGAATCTATCGAAAATAGCTTCTTAATCACCTATTACTGTCAGGAAATGATGAAGAGTGTGTCATTAAATTCATAAAGAACCCACCCGCCCGCCCATACACGCGCAGTAGTCTTGAACCACCCGCCCGCTCATACACGTACAGTGGTCTTGAACCACCCACCCGCCCATACATGTACAGTGCTCTTGACCCACTCACCCGCCCATACACGTACAGTGGTCTTGACCCACCTACCCGATCATACATGTACAGTGATGTTGACCCGCCCGCTCGCTTATACACGTACAGTGGTCTTGAACCACCCGCCCGCTCATACACGTACAGTGGTATTGACCCACACACCCGCCCATACACGTACAGTGGTCTTGAACCACCCACCCGCACATACACGTACAGTGGTCTTGAACCACCCGCCCACTTATATACGTACAGTGGTCTTGTACGTTTGCTGATGCTTGGGATTGGTGGATGATGACTGGGAAACTCACCAAAAGTAATGTACAAAGAGCCTGGAGAAGATTGTGGTGACTGATATTACAAAATCTGCAGCATGATCCACGGGTTTGAACAATTTAATGCAGATGACACCAGAGAGTGGTTGGCAGATGATAGCAATGACCCAGATACCAGATATTGAGCGACCCAGAAAAAGCTTCCATGATGACTGAAGGTATGTAGCACTGATTTAAAATTTACTACACCATTTATAAAATTGTTGCAGTTGCTTTTTAACTTAACAGTATGGAATTGTTCTAAGCCTTGCAATGTCAAGGCAATTAAATTTGAATACAATTACGGTACTGTTAAAAGACCACAATACAGATGTCATTTAAAAAACATTATTATCTCCAATAAATATGAATTGTTTAACAATCACCGCCATATTCTATTAACAATACAATGTTAAGACATTTTCTAATACATTTTTTATTAATACGTGTTTTTTGGATGACATTACATTTATACGAAAAGTTTGTAAGTTTATTTCTTAACAAAATACACATTTATCGGATGATTTTTATTTTCAATCTTATTTGTTTTTCTTAAAATAAACATTTCAAACTAACAAAAACATAACAATACAAAAGTACTTATTTGTTGGTCAATATTTTTATTAAACTAGCAAAAACACTATTATTTTGTTTGTTTAATTAGAAACACAATTTTGTATGTAAAGGGAACACAGAAACAATTGAATCAGATGATAATTGAAGGGATTAAAGAAACAAGGCCTAATCATGTTGGAGCATTTACGGCAGCAGAGACAATGATGTCATGGCTTGAGAGGCAAACAGAGAGAATGCCAACCCAGCTTGTTCTTGTAAAATGAATTTAGAGACTTAGCAGCCAATGCTATTCAAGCAAACCACTACTACTATTCAAAAATCTATACAGGATTTTGTTTAAACCTCTAACTATATGTAATTTAGTGGATTTGTGCTACCTTTCAAGTAGTTTTACAACAGAAAAACTGCTAAAACCTATTTTGTCATTTGTGTATAATTAAATTGTAAATTTATTAACAGAAGAATTTCAGAAATTTTTCTTCTATTAGGCCTCAAATTTTTCTTTTTAACAACTAATTTTTAGTTTCTCAATATTTTTTCTTAGACACTATCAAGAATAATAATGCTATTTTTTTTATATGTCCAGTCTTGTCTCTGGGCATGCACAATGGATGTGTAACAGAGGTGGATGGCCCATTAATATATCTGTGTGAAACAAGAGGACTCCTATGTGATGTGGGAACAAAACAATAACATTACATTTCTACAAATGACATTAACCACTTACCTATATTAGCTCGGCTTACAACAGTAGAAATCAGCCCGCTGAATGACACTTTAGACTGTTCCAATCTTGATAGTTGCTTACCACCTTTTGCCTCATCATCTCGGATTCTGTCTGCCTCCTAAAACAAACAGTTTAAGGGCATATTATAAATATTATTATTATTATAATTATTTTTCTTAGTTGACAACTACCTATATTTGTCTAAAATGTCTTGAGTACATAAACATTAGGGATCTATCTCCCGATCACTTTTTGGTTCTAGAATAAATTTTCCATTTTCAATAACTTAACTGCATTAATTTTCCAAATTACCTTTGCAAGATTTTTGGAACTTCAGTTAATGTCAGGTCAATGTAACATTTCATTTTATCATATTGTTGTTAAGTGATACTTGTATATTTATAAATATTGTTATAGTTAAGAAATTACTAAAAAAAATTTTTACTATCAATTAACAGTTTTAGTAATTTTTTAACTATAACAATATTTATATATTGTTATATAAATATTGTATATATTTGACCAGGCCATCTCAACCTCCTACTTTTTAATTATGCTATTTTATCCGGGTCTTTATACAGCTCTATAAGCTCTTTGTTTGTCCTGATTCTCCACATACAATTTTCATTAATGGGACCGTAGATGGTTCTTAATATTTTATTCTCAAAGACTATTATTTTCTTCTCTTGACTCTTTGTTAATGTCCAGGCTTCAGATCTATAGATTACTACCGGTTATATTATAGTCTTACAGTTTTGATTTTGTTTCCCTTGACAGCGGTCTACTTTTCAGCAAGGATTTAAGGGCCCAATACCAGTTATTCCCAAGAAATAATCTGGCATTTATCTCTATTTTCCTGTTCTATGGTCACTCCTAAGTAATTAAACTCTGTAACTCTTTCAAATGTATAATTTATAACTTAAAGAGTTATCAGCATCAGAGTCCTCCAAGTGTCATCCAACTATTACATATTTTGTCTGTTCTTCACTAATTTCTAAACCTACTTCTTTTGCTTCTTTTATAAGAGTCTCTGCAAGAATTTTCAACCCATTTGCATCCTCTGCCAATAATGTCACATCATCAACAAAAGTTAGGATGTTTACCTTTTTCCTAACTTCTAGCCCAGGTTTTTACTTTTACTACAGTTGTTTTACCCTTTAAGAAGCACTTTCTAATGCTAAACTGAATAACAATAAACCAAACATAACCTAACCTAAACTAACCAAACCTAACATTACATAACCTAATCAAACCTAAGCAATCAAATCTGACCCACTCAATCAATGTGTTTTAATGGCAACCTAAATGTTTACAGCCACAGACTGTCAGGGAAAGCAAATGGGTCAAAATTGACCTACTACGGGCTCTAGGAAATACATTACTCACGTGCATTGTGGTTTAAATATGACCTATTTAAAAAATCCAAAATATACTATATAAAAATACATACTACTGAAAACGGATCACATTATGATACTTTTCAGGCATGGATACAGTTTTTTATCAAATAAAAAATTACACATTTTTGACATGTCACATGGTTTTTTTCCTATCATCTTAAAAACTCATAGTCTATTCCGTCGTTGAGAAAGTATTCATAATGCTTTGATTGCAAAGACCTTGTCATATTCATAATCAGGACAAATTCCTCATAATTTCAGTACCCACATTGCTAAATATTTAAGGAAAAAAATATTTTTCCGTTTTTCCTCATTTTCGTAATTTTTCTGGCTTTTCCCTGAATAAAAATGATTATATTTTTGTTTCTTAACTATGTATCTACTATGAAAAAACTGAAAAAACAAATCGACAAGACTCCTGTCTATATAATTACCACAATTTGTAACGAGTAAATTACTGAATGGAAGACAAACATTACGCCATGAAATACATTTCTCTCCATAGTCTGTACATTGCTCCATTAAACATTTCAGTGGTCAGAGCAACATTTAAAGCCTTCTTCTGAAACTATATAAATGTTCTCCATTGCTTTTTACAAATTTAGTTTTTTTTTTTTACAAGTTTGATCTACAAAAGTATTCCCAATAGTAATCTCTTTGTGGTGCAAGCTATAGAGAGAGTATTTGAATGACTGTTGCAAATTTTGTTGTGATATATACTTCCTCCTTTCTCAAACAAGCATGTGTACACCTCCCCATGACAAAAAGTATAATGTCCTTAAATCTTACAAAAGAAATTTGCATCAGAGCTAAAGCAAGTACAAAGTTTGTACATTAAATTGTGAATATACAAACATTTAAACCAATAGATTCTTTATTGTTTTAGAATACAATTATTAAAGGGAAAAAAATTGCAGCATTTCTTACTATCAGTAATATTCACCTTGTACTATACTGATTCTCCCCTTACTCTGTCTGATAAGTTCACCGCACAGATCAATAGTCTATGTGGAATTGATAGTATTGGGTTAAAAAGGAGATCGACCTCTCATTTATATAAATGAACTACAGTAATGACAATAGTTATTACCACTCAGATGATTGGAGAAATTGTAAAAATGATTGCCAAGGAGGAATTTCATCTCAAACTAACAACAGTGTATGAAGTATCATGAATAGGTTTCAAAAGATTCGCTCTTAAGTTCTGTAGAAAATTTGCAACTACTCAAAATTGAGTTAATTACACAAATTAGAAAATGCTGGTCAATAGTCAATAAGACAATCATTAATGTTGAGCAAACCAAGCATACAATTGGGTGACCATTCTTATCAGGTTTCCTTAAACGAATATACAGAATTTTAAAGAATAAGCTGCAATAAGAATTTGTTTGTTTCACCTGATAAATAACAATTACCCACAGTTATCAGTTGTGCCAAAAACAAATAATTTCACTATCAAGACAACTAAATAGTTCATTTCATTACTGATTTGACTAAGTGAGCAGGCTAATTCTGTGAAGGAGAAAACATAGTTTCACTATAATAAAAACTTAAATGTTTCACAATAATCTTTAAACTTATGAAATTGAAAACAAAACCACTAAGACAAAGTTTGTTTCATGTACTTACATGTGTTAAAAAAAACCACACCCTCTAAAAAAAATACATAGATCAAAATGGTAATTAAAAACAAAATCCTATAAATATTCTACCTATAAATTGATGCAGATATTAAAGTAAATAATCAGATTTTTCTCTTTATAAAAAAATAAGAGACTTTTTTGTGTGTTACATTTGTATTAGCTGAATAAAATGAGATTTAGTAAGAAACATCCTTTAAAGCAGGTTATGTCGTTTTAATGATTACATCTCAAAATTTTAGTTATCTTGTATCTTAATAACCCATATTATGTTTATCATATAGTCTGTACACTTTAGACTAATAATTTACATACACAAATAAAATTAATCACTTACTTTTAAAAGTCCTCTATAACTGGAATGCAAAACTGTATCCCATGTCATTCCATTTTTATTTTCTGTATTTCTATTCAATAAAGTTAGTACATCTTGTTTCTGCAGATAGTCTTGAAGATCAGCACAACTTTTCTGAAATAAATTCAACACTAAGTCTAGTGCCAAACAAACTATAATTATAAACAACAATGCATTCAATTTTAGCATTATATCTATAAAAAATATAATAAAAGATACACAATCCTTATAAGAGCACTTGTAATATGTACATCCATGAAAACAAATTTCTTGAGAAATTGTTTGCATTAACTATTTTATATTAGAAATTAACTTTAAAATGTCTTAATCGGTCATTAAAAAAATTACACAACTGGAGGGGTTAGGGCTAAATTAGATAAAAACAAATAAAATGAACACTTTTAATAGGCTAAATGATGCTTTTAGAAATTAGTAATTTAAAATAAACTAAAAATAAAATAATGTTAATCTTATAGCAAGAAACGGTAAAAAGCCGGTATATATATATATTTAATTACAATCTAATTTACATAAACAGTACAATCGTAACTTATACATTTGCAAATATTTAAAAATAGTATATAAAGAGCTAATAATTATAACAAAATTATAACTAATTTACACTTAATATTGTGTTGATACATGATTCAGTGACATACCTTGCGCTCTGTAATTTTGTTAGAATCCAAAAAATTGCAGCACTGCCTTATGTCATTATGAAGTTGGTCCATTTTTATCTAGAACAAAAAATTTTGTTTAACTTAAATAACTTGTTGACGACAATAGGAGTCACAACTATACTATAATCGTACATTAAATGTTCTAATTCTACCTCAAAGATTGTAATTCCATATTTAAAATGTTGTTAATACAATATTTCAAGTAAATTCTATTTTATATAGTTAAGATCATTTTTATGAAATTGCGTCTGTTTTCAGATGACTTTTCTTGAGATCCTCATAAATGGCAAACCAAAAGTTTAGAAATGTTAACCTAAAACACCTGAAAATTTTTAATAATTATTTTAATGTCTTCTTAGGGGGTAATCCACTTAACTCATTTCATACAAAAATAAAAGACCTCATTTGGATAAAATCCCTTTAAACTGATTTGTAAAGGCAGTTTTTATAATATTACTACACAATAAAGCAATTTTCTTATGGTGCACAGATATTTAGAATTATTTTCCTATCAAACATAGATGAAAGAATAGCATTTAGCTGTATCTGATGCTCGTAATACATCTACTTAAACACGCTAACTTTATCTATATAATCTCTGGAACTGCCTACATTCAATTGAGGAATGTTTTATTTTTTATTTATTTATTTTTATTTATTCATAAGACGCCGATCGTCAAGATATGGGCGAATATGGATTTCGAATGAGTGTGATGAGTGTAGATGAGCGAATGTAGTCATTGTTACAAACTAAGGCCGACTATTCCTTAGAAAGTGTCATTAATTAATAGCCCAATGACAAATGAACAGCCGGTGATTATCAGCTGATCCTTCTCAAAATGAATTGACTCTGATTGGGATCGAACTGAGAACCTTTAGCACATGAAGCTGGGATTGAACCAACTACGCTACCGACCAATTTTGTATTTAATACAACATGCAACAGAAAAAGTGCCTCATAGATAATAGTTTCCTTCAAAACAAATGAACATAACACAACCAAAATTGTTTACATATTAGTAGAAAGTATACAAATAAAATATTATGGTGATCAATTTCGGTAAACAACTTTTAACATCGTTAGACCAGTAGATTTCACAAAGGAATGAAGCTAGTGCCCAACTAATGCTACTTATATATATCACACATCAAAGTCAAGAAACTCATGGCGGACAAATTGGAATCATCACAATGGCATAATTGGTCAATTATTATTTATTCATTAGATAGATATCATCAAGATATGAGCGAATATGGATTTCAAATGACTGTGATGAGTGTAGATGATCAAATGTAGTCATTGTTACAAACTAACACAGACTATTCCTTAATTAATAGCCCAAAGAAAATGAATGAAGGGTGGTTATCAGTTAATCCCTTTCAAAATGTTGTATTACAAAAGCTTCATTTTTGCACATACCATCATTTGCGTATGAATGTGTCAACACTACCGTTGGTGTCTGGGTGGGTCAATACCACTACGTATATGAGTGGGTCAAAACAACTGTACGTGAATGGGTTGGTGGTAGATGAGCCAATACCA
>JAQJVL010003584.1:0-58279 GCA_035578905.1 Stictocephala bisonia | reverse complement strand
TCGTTTTCATCATGTCGAGGTGAGAACTAATGTATTACCATCCATACGTGTGGCATTTCAAATATTTTTCTCCGGATGTTAGTGTTAAGTGCTCTTATGCTTAGTTTTTAAGCTTACGGAATCGTCAACGCAACCACGAAGCAGCCCTAAGAAAATACAATCTCCATTACAGCTTTTGTAGGGTTAAAGCTCTCAAACACAAACAGATAGGCAGCTAAATGTTTGTAAATGGTTAAATTAACTTCCTATTATAAATTATATCATTTGGCTCACATACTTAACGATTTTATTGAAGTAATAATTGAATGACGATCATCATTAAATGATAAATTAAAATACATCTGCACACCCAGATATTTTATGGATTCCATCCTTGAAATCAAATTTACAATGACAATTAGACGATTTGGTTGTATATTACTATCTTTCACTCAATCATATATTCTATCCAAATCACTCCGTATCTTATGTAAACCTGTGTTAATACATAAGTATTCAACTAGTTTTGGATCGTTGGGAAGTAATAAAGGTTTAGTAGATTCACCATAGTCACAACAATCGTTATTCAGAATTGTAAAATGAGAAGGTCTAAGACTGTATCATTGTGTTATACCTGACTAAATCTAAAATGTACTCTTTATATTTTCTCTAAACTTTACATTGTTTTAAGTATTATCTAACTCACAATCAACATCCTTCTAATATATTAAGTATATTTTCAAATGTTCACATCATTAATATAAAAAGGATGATATTTTTACTAAAAAACATATTTTTTATGTTATTATTAGGCCTACATTAATTTATATTTAGTCACATCGTTCCACATTGATCAACTAAAAATTATAAAATATAATTTAAAATTGTATGATGTTTCTTATAAGATAGTTCTTAAAATAATGGGTTGTTTGACAAATATTTCATATATTTTTGCCGTAACTCAAATTACTGATATGAGTCTATAATTAATAACTAAACAGTAATTATGATTTTTTTAGGTTATTTTAGCTAGTTTCCATATCTATGGAAAATGGTTTGATTTTAATCTCATGTTTATGAAGAAAGTAAGTTCCAAAATACAATAAAATCATATTACGGTGAAAAATGTGGGCCGTAGTAGTTTTTAAAAGCCATGGTGTCTTTATGTTCGAAAACATACTACAAGGAGAGTTAACACACCCAAATAATTATGACACACCATTTCTAAAAAAGGTATGCTGAAATAACTTATACATGCATTTAAAATACCACTAACATTAATTGGGAGATGTGATGACTGAGTTGTCTATGTCGTCAGAACTGAGTATAGTCTTCAAACCTGGATAACGCAGGTTTGAATCCAAGCCTTGACTGGAAGTTTTTATTAATATCGTCCATCTTGTACTGTACTAGTTCTACCCCTTACTCTGTCTAAGTCTGTGGTAATGGTAAGGTTAAAAGGAAGGTAAGTTTTCTTTGGACAAATATTATTTAATAGACAATCATTACATTCCGTCCTAATTAAACTTTTTTTATATTATAATTTATAACTAAAGAAATTTTAAAATTTAATATGTTAATAGAGAGATTGATTTAAATTTATCAATCGTATTTTTCATATCAATAATAGTAAAGAAGAGTGGTTAAAAACTGTATCTCAGTCAGTGTACAGAGCAATTCTTACAAAACGTTTATCTGTAAGGGTATTAATATATTAGTTTTCTATAAGAACAGTATGAAGAAATAAAAAGGAAGAATTGTGAGCTATAAGTCAAAATTCAAAACTATAAGCACACAATTAAAAATAATATTATGTAAAAATTGAAACATACATGGGACAGGATGATTAAAAAAGCATGGAAATAGGTTAAAACGATTTGAAATCATAGTCGCCATATGTATGAACACTAAAGAACAGTTTTAACATCAATTATTATGGATACGGGGAATTGGTATTGCAGTATAGTAATACAAATATTTGGTTATTATTTTATAAATCTCCTTTCACAATAGATCACTAAGGGCACCAACTAAGGAGATATTGATAGTGCTCTAAACCGAGTAGTAATCAACACAGTAATTAACAGATGAACTTGATACAATTAAATTGGATCTGAATATCTGATTGTGGTTTTTGTATGGTGAGACTGCCAAGTTTTAATAAATTTACAACCACGGACAGTAAGATAGGCAGAGCGATTAAGTATAGAATCAGTACGCATATGTCACCTCAATAAAGAACGTACTATAAAATTTGAAATATTACTTAAATCATTCAAACTTCTAGTATTTACTGTCATAGTCATAATGAGTATTTTATTTTTATAGTAGTTAAACAATAAATGATATTTAATTCTGTGCTTTTTCGAAACTTTGTTCAAATACGTAGCTCTCTGTGAGATGTAGCACCTGAAGACCACTCAATAGCAAGTAACTGGCCAGTCCCCAGATTTACGTAACCCAGGTCAATACTAAAGTTATAATCTCTCAACTGGGAGCGTAGCTCAGATGGTAGAGCGCTCCTTAGCATGTAAGAGGTACCGGGATCGATACCCGGGGCCTCCAGATACCATTTTAATGTCTGTACTTTAAACAGGAAATAAAAAATGAAATTCATCCTCACATGTCATTTTTGTAATGTATAGAGAGAGAGAATTATAATAAGTAGGCTACATATCACGCTATTAAATAAACTTTTCATTTATATAATAGAATATATCTGTTTAACTGTTAAATACTATTAAAATTGTTAATTTTGCTACCATTGTAAACAACATATTAATATCGTGTTTCTTTCAGCATTCACGTCCAAGATAAAAACATTAATAATAAATGTGAATGTTTATCCGACGATGATAAAGGTGGCTTCCAAAATATGCCACCTTAATACAAATGTTTGATATTAAAATAATATAATCAATTTAAAAAAAGAAACTATTTGCTGTTGAGTAAATCTTTTAATAGCATTGACATAATATTTAAATTAAAACTAACTTAACACTCGGCCTCCAATAAATTATGTATTGACGATCCTATCGGTTAATGTTTTGAGCATTATATATAGTAAATCTATAGTGTTCATATGTTTTATTATATATTTGTTAGTGGTACTTTTTTCTACAATTATAGAACACAATTTGGTCAATAAAAAGATATTTACACTTTACAGTCCACATTGCTAATCTGTTTTATTTACGTACTTTTTAAAACTTCCAGTTATTTCATACATAAGACCTGTAGGATGAGCGTATACACTCAATAACATTATAATCATAGAAATTCTAAATACTTAATGTATAAATGATGTTCATTATCATGTCATTGCTTGAGTTCTACAAAAGGGATGTAGTAGAACATTTAACAAAATAAAATTATGCGGTTAACATGAGCTCAATAAGAAAATTTAAAGCACCACTCCTCAGCATATTTTTTACCTCAAGCTCATGGAAATAAATGTATATCACGTAATCTATCTGTGTTTCCTTTACTTAAACTTTAATCTGTGAAATATTTACGTGCTAGTATAGAATATTTCATGTATAACATACAATACATGGTAATGCCTACTAGCACTTAAATTTCAGGTTATAGGTTATCAAAAAATTATAATATTTTTGGTGGTGTGAGATAGTATAAAATCTTTTGTTTTAAATCTTTAATTACACAGCCCTTTTTAACTATAACACATGTTTATGGGTTTCGCAAACTTTTGTTGTTCTCTGCATACATTAAATTTAGATCGTGTATACTTTTATATTCCATTCCTAACATGTTTTGCAAAATTCAAGGAGGACTAAATAGTTCAAGTTTCAGGCTTGACGGCAATAATTACTACTGAAAATTTTTACTATGTTAAAGAACATTGCAGAGGTTTTGATCTATTACTAACCCCCAATTAATATAAGTTTAAGGATACATCTTTGTACTTCTTGTAACTTTTGGCTCCCCTCAATTTTAATTAAAATTCAAAGTACCTCATAAAAGTTTAACTATAAAGTAATATGGGCAACATTAAACGTTCATCTACATTTTTTCTACAAATAACTGATTAAAACTATTACATTTATTATGTATTGTATAGCGCTGAAACAAATATTGTCAAAACTCCAAGATGGATCTAAGACATCCACATACCACTAAATCAAGTGTTGTTTCAACCATACAGTGGAGCAAAGTCATCCATATACCACTAAATCAAGTATTGTCTCAATTCTTTGGTTATTTGCCAACGATACGTCGATATCTTTGCCATCGAAATATCAGTAAATATCAGCAAAACTTTATAATTTCTTATACTAATACAAATATTACGTCATACTTATTTTATGGAATCTGTGACTAAATATTCGAAATAATGTGTTCTCATAGACTGAATAGATTTTCAATAAAAACTTTAAATGTTTTTGTATTAAACATAAAATTATCCTGGCTCTTGTTAAGTGAAGTTCCAAAAATACCTTAATGTCAGGTGCGTTTGCTTATCGCTTTATAGGTCGCTGCTTTGAAGTAATGCGTGTAATTGGAATAGGGGGGAAAATACAATATTCGATACCACAGGAAATTCCTCTCATCGAGGGCGTGGATATTTACTGAGCTTGGTGTAATGGAATGATGATAAGAACTTAATTGATCACTTAAGGTTACTAAATTTATTTATATTGGCTTATATTTATATGTTTCGTTGCCAAACTCGTTCGATGACGACTATTGTTCTAAGCGTGATAGAATTATTTGTTCCAGCCTGATAATCTAATAAACAATAAAAATACTACTAGGATAAGGTTTAGCTAAGGTTTAAAATTGCTGACGATCTCGATACGATTTCTTACTTAGCCTTTTCATAATATTCTCAAATATGTTTAACTAAATATCTTTTATATAAAGACGAATACTAATAATATTAATTTTACAGTTTGTTTTTATTTTACTTATAAAATAAATTAAAACATTTAAAGTCAGGAATAGAATAGTTATCAATATATTTAAAAAATGCGGAACAGTATTTTCACGTTTGTAGTACATTAAATGAATCCTAGATTTTCTAAACAACGGACAGCTGGAATTTTGTTATTAAATTTAATAAAATTATATAAGACATTAAAATTAAAAAATGAAGTAATAAGTTCAAGGTTCTGTAATTGCCAAAAAGTTAATGTAAATAATCATGGTTAAGAACAGATTTTTGATGCAATAAGGATGCAATTTAAAATTTTCAATACAGACATGTCTTCAAGAACAATAATAAGAAAAGTTAAGAATTATCATTGAAATAGCATATTTTAATAGTTATAAATATAAATGTGATTACAACATTAACATATTTCATGGTAATTTTCATTATTAATGAGTGAAGAAAACTCATGAATCGGGAAAATATCTGAATCCAGAGGTATATAATAAGCGCATCCCAAAGACTCTCAATCAATACATTAAAAAAAAAAAACAAAAAGAAAAACAAAAAAAAACAAACAAAAAACAAAAAAAACTTATATACCAGTGTTTTGTAGGATTAGAATACTATGAAAATCTGATTTCAAAAAGTGTGGAAGAAAAACATAAAGTTTACAGAAAGTAACGGTTTAGTTAAGTACAGTATTACAAACTAAGATAACATCTATTTCGTAAGTATAATATTAATCAGTTGAATAATGGAAATTATTTTAAAACGATCTTTAAATCTTTTACATACTTGTAAGAGAGTTATACACACATACTTGAACTACATTATACAAGATACATTTTTTGAATGGTATACTAGTACACAGAAAAGTAAAGCTATAAATAAGTAAGTATAGTTTTGCAGTTTTTGTGTTTAGACTGTAGTAAAAGACAAAAGGGTATTATTAAAAAATACGAATCTGGTTAAATATTCTTACTATACTTAACGTTTTTACGTAAATTATTTACACATAATTATGTAAAGCAAGTAATCAATAATAATTGCAGTCTGATTTAAGTAAAGGCTGTTGTGAGTTTCTACGATGTGTCCGTCTTATAGTACGTGAAAGATGGTGGCCTGTTTAGGATGTATGAAAATAAATAATTGATCAACAAAATCATTTTTGATAGTTTTAATATTTTTAGTTTGAAATATATTTCAGTAATAGTCTACCATTTATTTTCATAGCCGTAGTAAGTACGGGCTGAGCGTAAAGCACTAAGGTGGTGTGCTTTGGCAGCAGTGACCTCATGAGTGTCTGCAAGGTGTCCAGACTTCAGGACGACAGGCTTGACCAAGGGTCCGTGGTAAGGGGCAGTGTGGTAGTTTACACTGGAGCCGTGTCCATAACCTCCATAAGAGCTACCATTAGAGTATCCTTAGTTTCCTCCATGATTGTACTCTCCTCCATATCCGTAAGATCCTTCAGATCCATATCCAGAATGGGCCCTAGCAGTGACCACGGCAGTGTGGTGAGCGGCCTTGGCAGTGGAGACCTCGTGAGTGTCAGCCAAGTATCCAGACTTAAGTACAACAGGCCTAGCTAGTAGCCCGTGGTAAGGGGCGGTGTGGTATGCCCCAGCATAGCTTGAGTCGTGTCCGTATCCTCCATAGCCGTATGATCCTACATGTCCATATCCTGAGTGTGACCTAGCTGTGGCTACAGCTTTGTAGTGCTCCGCCTTGGCAGCGGCCACCTCGTGAGTGTCTGCGATGTGCCCGTCATGTAGTACGTGAGGTATGGCGGTGGGTCCGTGATACCTCAGATCATCATGTCCGTAATCTCCTGAATATCCTTCGTTGCTATGGACTTGGTTCACATATTGGCCACTGTAGCTGCCACACACACTGTGAATGAGTAGCACGGCTACCAAGGAAGGCACCTGAAAGTAACACAGTGTTAGTGTTAGCTTAACAATTAATTTAATTGTATACAAAGTGCTATGGACAAATAATTAAATTACAAGTGTAAGTGCAACTGCAATGACTTAAATAATATACCTAAATTTAAAATATATAGCAACAACTGTATTAAAGTAATAGTAAAAGGTAATTCATGCATAGTTTGAATATAATATAATTTTCCGAAATGATCCAGTCATCTACAGAATTCAAACGTCCCAAATCTAAGAAATTATTTTTCCTTGCGTTTTGTCCATAATGTCCTTGTTCCTTGTATATTGTCTATAATTAAAGGTTATAATATGATTTTAAAATAAATTTAAATATGCCAATTTTTAATATTTTACATTAAAAATGTATTTTTAAATATAAAGAGATTTTAGTATATGCACAGTGAATAAATTAAAGTAATATTTAACATGTACGTATTCATCAATTATGTATAATATTTAATAATTTAATAATATAATAGTGGTACTTTTTTAGTTTCCGGTGGGATTTTTTGTGTCTTTATTAGACACCAACTACTTAATCAACAACTACATTCATCTGAGCCCATTTAAGTTATTATATTTACATTCCTTTAATGCTTTTAAATTATACAAATAAACATTATAAAATAAATCTATGAAGCTCACCTGAGTGTTCATGCTGAAGTTCTGAGGTGATCTGTGGTTTCCAGACGTCTGTGGTGTATAAATACTGCCCACAGTTAGCTAACTTTCTGGGACTGTACCAATACATGGTTGTTAGTAACATCCTTAGAATTCCAGTAAAGGAATCTCCACTCGAATATTTGGTACTAATAACTCTCTAAAGCCATTTTTCTTTGGACTGTTGATGAATTGTTAACTAGCTACATAATGGTACTATGTACAAAAAGCAGAAAATAAATATTTATTTATTTTTTTATATTATATAACAATTAATGTTATTTATAACTATAGTTTGTAACGTATCGAGTCACTAATGAAATGTTAAACAAAATGTTCTACATTCCAGGTTTGTATGGATAGTTTATTTAGTCATATTCATGTATTAATATAATTAACAATCTCAATTAAGCCTAGAGAAATGGAAAACTTATAAAAATGTGTGTGGTTTTTACTGTACAAGTTATTTACATTTATTTTCTTTTTAGTGGCCTTTCTTGACGTAGTATAACGCAAAGTAGTATTTTTTTTCAATATATTGCTGAACAATAAATTATAAACTAGAACAATAAAATATAAGTTTACATTTATTTTTTAAGGGGTTAAAAAAATAAAATGTATCATAAAATGGAGATGTCATAAAAGAATATCAACTACTAGACAATAAGGGAGAATGAACGGTAACATAACAAAACTGAAAATAGTTTTAAATATAAACTTAACAATATCAGCAATAAATTAATTTTTTGTATATGCTTATGCACGCTTGTATAAAATTAAATAACATTAATATTTAGTAATATGAGGTACATAATACATCATGGTTTTTAATTAGAAACTGACTCTATAAACAATTTTACTTCACATACTCCTGAAAACGTCAGATTATGGGATTGTATCATGTGGAGAACCAGGAAGGATATACATTGCAACTCAAATAACATTTTCCTCTTCTGTTAGAGTTAAGTACTCTAAAACAAGGAGTTCCTATTCTTACATAATCTTCAACCCATCCCCAGTAAAATATATTATCCCTTAAAGCTCTTCTCTCCTTCTTACATCCAAATCCAAACTGATTAGGCAGCCCACTGTATGAAATTAAATATGTATGAAACAAAAAAAATTCAAGTAAAGATATTTTTAAAATCTATTTTGAAGTTATCAATAATATATAAACTCATAAGTTTATCTCATATGCTCCTAGTATTATAGGAATTTAAAGACGTTTAGTTTATTCCCGTCATCTACTACTAAAAGAACTGGACATTAGGTAATTGCTTCAGAAAAATGAAGACAATTACAACAGTCAATTCAGTTGGCTGCAGAACAATGACAGTTTATGAATCTACTGTTTATCTGTACATGAAAAGACGAAATAACATCGAAGCAGCAGTGACACAAATGTAGAGGGATAACCCCTTTACTCAATCCAAGCTTTCGCTATAGAGATGAAGCGTAGACTCAACGTATATGGTTCTGCCCTTAGCTTCTGGTTGGGGTGTAGGCTCTTTCCTTTTTTGACTGAGTACCTGGGTTATATTATGTAACTGGAATGTCATGATTCCCTTTGTTGTGCCCTTCTAAATTGTCAGTGGGTGACCTATATATAGACTTAAGGGATCTCCCCTGCCAGGTAGCAGTGCTACACTGTGAGTCTGAAAAGTCTTATAACATACTGTAGGTTTGTACGAATCGCCATGCAGTTGGTGCATAGTAGATTCCATTAACATTGGAAGAATTAGTAAAAATTTTGCAGTAACATTTTTAAAGCTTTAAAAATCATGTAAAAAAATTATTGAAGAAACAATCAAGAAATATGGAGAAACTTATGGAAAACAAACGTGTCTCCGCATTCTGACTTAGCACCCATGGTTGAATTAAATTAGTAAAGTGGAAAACAGGCAATCAGTAAATATACCTGAAATAAAATTTTAAATTACTTAAGTGAATTTTATTCAAGCACCAAGGCTGATTTTAAATATTCCTAAATGACAAAAAGGCTTCTATTATTTAGCCAGTCTAAAGCCTAAATGAATGCTAATCGATTTTTTATTAGATTCGTATCGTTAAGAGAAAAATGTCTGATCACCCAAGCTGCAGGAAACATTCGGTAACGTTTGCTTATTTCACCTGTTCCTAATTTCACTATTGGTTTCAAAATACAAGTGAAAAAATGTCCATGGTGGTCCCTTGTTTTGTTTACTTTTATCAAGATAACGTTCCAAAACTAATTTCTGGAGCTTACGCCCATACTAGCATATTAAAATAAAGATTACTTATTGTAGAATGATCGAGGGTATTATTCCTATCAAATGTATAGTATATGAGGAGTAATTGATCTATATCTTAGTCAGCTTAGTCAGCGAAATGTAAAACATTTTTTGTAACTTTTATCTGTTAGGATATACAAATGTATACTATTGTTTCCTATAAGAAAATACGGAGGATCTAAAAGGCAAAAATAATGAGGAAAAGAATATTCTTTCTTTACATTCCAATGTATATTTGTATAAGCTCTGAGTTCTAATACAACAGATTTTCTAATAATCTGTAAATATTGTATAAATTAGTAGTAATTTATAATGTATAAAACAATAATATATGTTTTATTTAATTAATTTGTAACAGCATACAGTCTGTAAATATAAGAAAAATCATAATTAACATATTCGTTATTTAGAAATAACGATAGTATATTTTCTATCGAAGAGTCAGAATAAAGACGTCTTCTGAAGGAACTACCAAAACCTCAACAATAACATATCTACAGCGATATCGTAATAAAGTCTCCGAATGAAGATGTTTTGAAAATTTAAAAACAATTAACCAAAGTTGTGTCTCTATGACATGTGTGGAAATACTTAGAAATAGTATTCTATTAATGTATGAAATGTAAAGGAAAGTTATACCATAACATATTCTATATAAAAAGCAGTTGCAAGTTGTTGAAAGTACGTATCTACATTAGTACAAATAGTTTATCACTATTAATAGACCGTCTTTTACACTAGATCACTAATTGCGATGTGATAGTGCTTTCTAACAACTCATTACAGAAATAGGAGTTAACAAATAACTGTTTCAATCATAAAATTATTTGTAACTACATTTAAACCAAGTTATCTTTTTTTATGCATATATACAGAGTGATTCGGTAAAGATAAGCACAATCTCAAAGGGTGATAGTAGACACAAAAATAATCAAAAACGTTTATATAAACATATGCCATACTATGTTTCGTTTCCTGCCTTGTTTGTATTTATCATCAAAACATTTAAATCTCTTAAACGGACTGAGTAAAATATTTTAAACTAGGCAGTCTTATTTAAAAATAAATAATACTAACAATCTTGAAACCTTACAATATTACAAAAAGCAATTAAAATAAATACAAGCTTTAAAAATATAATTCCAAATGTAATGGCACCTAACTTCTAAAGCTTATTTAATGATTATTAATTGAATAACATCTAGTTTTTGTTTTTACTGATTCCATATTATTCAGTATGAGTAAAATAATTCTCTCCATAATAACAATGATTTCATTATATTAACGAAGGTTTTAGCTGATCATAATTTAAATACGATTTAAGTTACTTGCAAATTATTGCTATTAGGGAATAGTAATTTTAAGCTGTCCAAGGAGTAGTTAAAAATGTGTTGAAATATTAAATTTAAAGAAAAGATGATAATTTAATTTATGGGAGCTTTGTAAACAGCTGATGTTTGTTAAAGTTGTTATTAAATGTCAAATAGATGACAATTACTGAATATATAAAAAATTAACAAATAACTAATCTATAATTTAATTAATCTCTTGAAATCATTTTATTATTTAATTTATTTTATTGAAATCATTATTATTATAAAAAAGATTGATACTATCTTACACAAATTGAATAATGTGAAATAATTAAACAATTTACGAATTAAAATAAGATGTTTTTCAATTATTTATAAACTATTTTCTCAAATGAGGTGTTATTAAATTTTCGAAATACCAATTGTTTCCTATATTTATTGTACTCCTAAAGATTAATGTAATAGTGAGTATTATTTATTTTAAATTCTGCCATTACAAAACGGCTAGAGGTATTTTAGCAATTTGACTCAATATGATTGCCGCTAATTAACTGAATAAGCCTGGCGAATTGGACATAATTTTCTCAACCCATTTAAAAGATATAAATATTGTATGAAAAACACAAACGGACGTACAGGCAGAAAACAAAATATAGTAGGACATATGTTTATATAAACGTTTTTGCTTGTTTTTGTGTCTACTGTCACCCTGCGAAGTTGTGCCCATCTCTCCCAATCACCCTGTACTTATATTGTTTCCAAGCCA
Organism: Stictocephala bisonia; assembly: GCA_035578905.1. NCBI lineage: Eukaryota > Metazoa > Arthropoda > Insecta > Hemiptera > Membracidae > Stictocephala > Stictocephala bisonia. Next base: position 46,457 of record JAQJVL010003584.1, on the reverse strand, counting down.
AGCAGTTAAACATGGAGTAATATTGTAAAATTGAAGTAACAAACACATTCTCCGGGCTGTGTAAAAGGCTGATGGCTGATCTATAAATACTGATTAAATTTATTTATTGTTTCTAAGTAATTCTCACTTTGAGATGTAACAGAAAATATATGGTCTTACATTTAAAGTGTAAAGGTGATCTTAACTTTTAAAATCACATGTGGGTACTATTAGGCCTACACTCATAAATCAAAAAGTCAAAAAAATGGTTCATAGATGTTGAAGTGAGCAATTATTCCTAACGATAACAACATTTAACATTATCTATGAAAATAATGGATATGACTTGGTTGGTTTGTAGATTAAGATACTTCAGTTACAGATTGTCTTCAAAGTCTAATAGTTTAGCCTTGAACGTAGGGCATTCAGTGTAGCACGAAACTTCAAGTAAAATATACTAGGTGCATAGTAATAATGTGAAGTTATGCAATAAACAAAATAATCTTAGACATAAATTGTTCTTTTAAATTATCTAAAATTAATATTAAATCATTTTACATAGGAATATTCTGTTTATTTTAGAACTTTTGTATTTAGATAAATGGCTTATTTAATTTAAATAACGTGATGCTTATTTCTTTTCCTGAAATTCTTTACGATTTGATACTTTAATCACCAAATAATAATGACTGGTTGTTTTAAATATATAATTAAACATATTCTGAGGAAAATACAAACGGTAGACAATTTGTGATTTATTAACAAAATAATTTCAACCAAATCTTGTTAAATTTTGTGTTACAACTAAAATAATTGATACACCTAATTCTCGAGTATACTCAAATACAATCAGGAATAATCATATGGCAAAATACCAGAATATGGAATCAAAAACAACTAGATCGTCAATTAAAAGTTTATATTTTTTATTTAATACGTTTCAATTACCAAGTGTCTACCATTTGTTGTAGCCGTATGGAGTATTCGCAGAATATAAAGCATTAAGGTGGTGTGCTTTGGCAGCAGCGACCTCGTGAGTGTCTGCAAGGTATCCGGACCTCAGGACGACAGGCTTGGCCAAGGGTCCGTGGTAAGGGGCACTGTGGTAGTTTACAATGGAGCCATGTCCGTAGCCTCCATAAGATCCACCGTATCCAAGACCGTTAGAGTACCCGTAGTTCCCTCCATGATTGTACTCTCCTCCATATCCGTAGGAACCTTCAGATCCATATCCAGAATGAGCCCCAGCAGTGATCACGGCAGTGTGGTGAGCGGCCTTGGCAGCGGAGACCTCGTGAGTGTCAGCCAAGTATCCAGACTTAAGTACAACAGGCCTAGCTAGTGGCCCGTGGTAAGGGGTAGTGTGGTATGCTCCAGCATAGCTGGAGTCGTGTCCGTAGCCTCCATAGCCGTATGATCCTCCATGTCCGTATCCTGAGTGTGACCTAGCTGTCGCTACAGCTTTGTAGTGCTCCGCCTTGGCAGCGGCCACCTCGTGAGTGTCTGCAATGTGTCCGTCATGTAGTACGTGAGGGATGGCGGTGGGTCCGTGGTACCTCAGATCATCATGTCCGTAATCTCCTGAATATCCTTCGTTGCTGTAGGCATGGCCACTGTAGCTGCCACACACACTGTGGATGAGTAGCACGGCTACCAAGAAAGGCACCTAATAGTAACAGCAGATTACTAAATAATGTTAGTAAACTATTAACTTGTTTAATATTATGGGCTATGGAACTTGTAGCTTACGATTTATTTTCTATACCTAGTGCGAGTTTAAAATTGAGGTAGAAGACCTTTTGATAAGACTATATTCTACAATATGTATGTATGCAGCATACCATTATTCTCTAATAATAATTTCAATAAACATAAATTGATTCAACGTACTTCAAGGAGCAAATAATTAGTATATTACAGTGTTATATGTGATAAGGAGTCATAAATTATTATTTTTTGCCCACTTTAATTTTATAATCTGTTTTTAGAGTGTAGTCTGTATAACACACTGCCCACTTGTGTTTGTTTCACAATCTAATTGTAAACTAAGTTTTTAACTTCAAATTGAATAGTTTTTCACAGGATTTTATTTTTTAATGTTTATGGCTGAATAGTTTATGTGGCTGTATGGTGGTTAGTAGTTTATTTAAAAACTAATTAAAAATTTAAAATAACATTCCTGAGTGTTTGCTGTTAGTTTATCATCAATAATTTTTCTTAAGTAATTTTTTTAAAAATTATGCTAGTGTATATTCTCTACATATTTCCGGAATTAATTGAGAGATTTTATATATGTTCCACCATAATGGTGCTGTCAACAGTTATTATACACTACAGAATAGTTTTTGGAACTGTTAATATATCCATGAAGATTCTATGTGGTCAGTAATGCATTATTGGAGACTGCAATTAATATAAAGATTTATTTATCGATGGTTAAAATGTTTTACAAGATTCTATTAAGATCTTTTTAAAGAAGGGGACCTTTAAGAAAAAAATTAATATTTATAAATAAAAATCACACCACGCATTGCAACAAATAAATCCTAATAAATAAGCAATCATGACATTATGTATAGGTATAATAAGACTTCTATTATATTTATTGTAATGCCATAAATAGACTTTTTAGGGGGTTATATATGTTCATTAATCATATGAATATATTTATAAAACGAGTTTCCTGTCTGTTCGGAATTTGTTAGTTTTACTATCAAATATTATATGCACGAACTGATAATTATAATTAATATAAAAAGAAACAAATGTATTAAAATATGTTTTCTTTCATTTGGCATTCTTGAGGGCATATAAAACAGCTAAATCTCACCTGGGTGTTCATGCTGAAGTGCTGAGGTGATCTGTGGTTTCCAGAGGTCGGTGGTGTATAAATACTGCCACAATGAACAAACTTCCTGGGACTGTACCAATACTTGCTTGTTAGAGACATCCTTGGCATTCCAATAAAGAACATGATACAGATATACGAATAATTGGAACTGTTGACCCTCTGCAAAACATTTTTTCATGACTTAAATGAAATTATAACTTTCGAAGATTGCTAATTATTCAACCAACCTTTTCTAATTCAATTTAAAAAAAGAAATGGTTCTGTATTTAATATAAAATCCTAGGCTAGGAACAATCATTCGTTAGTTTTTCTGTGTTCGTGATAGTTTTTGGTGGAACTTTATATTATATGCTTCAAAATTTATGAAACAAAATTATTATTTAAGTAACTAAAAATTAAAATATTAATATCTGACTAAAAAAAATAGAATCATATATACAGTATATACACTTTTTAATGCTATTTGAAATTTAAAAAAAGTATTATTTGTGTTATTACAATTAAATAATATTGTTGTGGAAAATGAGCTTGAGGGTGTCATAAGCCAAGCAATAATTGGGAGCTCCCATAATATCATTAGTCTTCAGTTGTGCCAATAGCGATAGAACAATTAATAAATGATTTATAGGTTGTAAATAGATAAACAACTCTTCCTATAGTTGGTTTTGGGAGCTTCAAAAGTACCTTGAGGCAGTGATTTTATAATACGTCAATTTCTTTAAATTTTAAAAACTTTATAGCTTTTTATAGTAATTTGTACTTTTTAAAATATTATTTTTAATTATTTTTAGTGTAGTATGTGAACATTCTAGGTTGGAATATTTTATTTAATTTACTTTTTAATGTATTTCTATTTGTAAAGACCTCGACTACGCCTACATTGGTGCACTGAAATACATATTGATGATTCATGTGGGTATCAATGCAATATTTTTTATATGTATACTATTTTTTAAACAGTGTTTTTTTTAGATACTCTGACGTGCAATACTAATCTTATGACGTATATTATTGAATGTTTAATTTATAACTGTAATATTAACATACATGACTACATTTTAAAAGGAACTATAAAAAATATATAAATGTCATAAAAAAAATCTACATCAAACACAATAAGGAGGAACATACAGTAACGATAACAATGCTTTATTTAAAATTATGTAAAAATATAAACTTTGAAAATCAACAATAACTAAATAGTTTTTTAATTAGCATAATACGTGTTGGTACAATTACAATATAAGCACAAAATTCACAAATATATTACAATGTAAGTACAAAATGCGAAAATATTATGGTGATTGATTTCGGTAAACCACGCTCGAGAGAGATTAAAAAAAGTAGTGATTCTTTTGTGAATCCCTCTGGTCTGATGAGGGTTGTCGTGGTTCGCCGAAAACGATCACCATAATATTTGTGCATTTTTGACTTATATTGTAATATATTTGTGCATTTTGTTCAAATATTGTAATAATTTATGTTTTGTGACGTTTACTTGTACTCAATAACTAAATTAACAGGAAATAAAACAAAAATTAATTATAATGTATTTCTATAAATACATTAGTGTATGAATAGAATGTGCAGTGATTTTATACGCATAGCCATCAGTATTTATAGTTAGATATTGGCTATTTAAGGCCTCTGAATTAATTACATAAGTCTCTTACCATTCATAGGATTTATCGTTTTCATCATGTCGAGGTGTGAACTAATATATTACCATCCACACGTGTGGCATTTCAAATAATATTTTGCTCCGGATGTTAGTGTTAAGTGCTCTTAAGCTTAGATTTTAAGCTTACGGAATTGTTAAATTAAACACGAAGCAGCCCCAGTACAATACAACCTCCATTACAGCTTTTGTAAGGTTAAAGCTCTCAATAACAAACAGATAGGCAGCTAAATGTTTGTAAATGGTTAAATATGAATATAATTTCCTGCCTAGTTATAAATTATATCATTTGGCTCACAGACGTAATGATTCTTTATTAATAATTGTTTATGGTCATCATAAAATGACAAATTAAAATACATCTGCATACCCAGATATTTTATGGATTTCATCCTTGAAATCAAATTTACAATGACAATTAGACGATTTGGTTGTATATTACTATATTCCACCCAATGAAATATTCTATCCAAATCACTTCCTATCTTATGTAAACCTGTGTTAATACATAAGTTTTCAACTAGTTTGTGATCGTTAGGAAGTAATAAAGGTTTAGTAGATTCACCATAGTCACAACAATCGTTATTCAGAATTGTAAAATGAGAAGGTATAAGACTGTATCATTGTGTTATACCTGACTAAACCTAAAATGTACTCTTTATATTTTCTCTAAACTTTACATCGTTTTAAGCATTATCTTACTCACAATCAACACCATCCAATAATTTAACTATATTTTCAAATTTTCCTTCATCAATAGGAAACCATGTTATTTTTAAGAAAAAACTTATGTTTTATATTATTATTTCATTTATTTATATTTAGACACATCGTTTCCCATTGACCAACTAAAAATTATAAAATATAATTTAAAATTTATATGATGTTTACAGTAAGATAGTTCTTCTTAAAATGAAGGGTTGTTAGAAAATTATTTCAAATATTTTTGCCGGAACAGAAATTACTGAAATGGGTATATAATTAGTAACAAAACAGCATTTATGAATTGTTTAAATTTAGGTTATTTTAGCTAGTTTCCAAAACTCTGGATAATGGTTTGATTTCAATCTGATGTTTATGAAGAAATTTTGTTCCAAAATACCATAAAATCATATTGCGGCGAAAAATATGGGCCATAGTGGTTTTTAATAGCCACGGAATCTTTATGCTCCAAAACATACTACAAGGAGAGTCACACCCAAATGATTATGACACACCATTTCTAAAAAAAAAAAAAAAAATATGCTCAAATGAATTATACATGGTCCGGCAGAAAAAAACTCCGATTGTAAAGTAACTTTATGTAGACAAGAGATGGAGCTTTCGAAGGAAACGTTGGATAACTGTAAACAGTGAACGATGTTGTGCGATGCTCCACGAGGAGCTTTTTAATAACATTGAGAACGTGTGGTTCCAACAAGATGGCGCTACAGCCCACACAGCGCGGCATTCACTGGCACTGGCGAAGAAAATGTTTCCTGGCCTGGACATGTTATCTCTTTGCTTTGTGACATAGGCTGGCCACCACGTCCGCCGGATTTTTTTCTGAGACTATTTAAAACCCAAGGTTTACTAACATAGTCCTCAAACTTTAAAACCCGTAAAATAAGTGATAACACGAGAAGTTAAAGCCGTTCCACCTGACAAGGCTCGTAAAGTAACGACTCAAGAACGACTCAACCAGTGTGTCAACAGTGGAAGAAACTATTTGAGACATGTAATGTTTAAAAGTAAAGTAATGGTACATATTCTTAAATGGCACAATATGTACTTTTAGTTAATAAAAATAAAAACGCCCTACCTTATTTTGTTTTGTTTTTATTAGCTTCTCTAATAGGGGAGGTTTATGCTGGACCCTGGTACATACATTTAAAATACCATTAACATTAATTAGGAGATTTGATAACTGTGGTCTAAGGCATTAGAACTGAGTATAAACTAGTGATAACGCTCGTTCTAATCCAAGCCTTGACTGGAAGTTTTTATTAATATCGTCTATCTTGTATTGTACTAGTTCTACCCCTTACTCTGTCTAAGTTTACCACACAAAAGTAATGGGTAATGGTAAGGTTAAAAGGGAGATCAGTTTTAATTTGTACAAATATTATTTAATAGACAATCATTATATTCCATCCTAATTAAATTTTTGTTATATTATAATTTATAACTAAAGAAATTTTAAAATGTAATATGTTGATCTACAAATTGTCATAAAACTATTTAGAATTAGCAATCGTATTTTTCCTATCAATGGATAATAAAGAAGAGTGGTTAAAAACTGTATATCAGTCAGTGTACAGAACAATTCTTACAAAACGTTTATCTGTAAGGGTATCCATACATTAGCTTTCTATAAGAACATTATGGAGAAATACAAAGGAATAAATGTGAGCTATAGGTCAAAATGCTAAAGTATAAGCACACAATTAAAAAATATATCATGTAAAAAAGTGGGACGGCATTATTAAAAAAAGCATTGAAATAGGTTAAATGATTTAAAATCATAGTTGCCCTATATATGAAAACCAAAGAACAGTTCTAACATCAAGTATAATGGATAAGGGGAATTGTTGTACTAGTATACAAATAGTTGGTTATTATTTTATAAATCTCCTTTCACACTAGATCGCTAAGGGCACCAACTAAGGAGATATTAATAGTGTTCTAAACCGAGTAGTAATCAACACAGTAATTAACAGATGAACTTGATACAATTAAATAATTGTACACTGTTAAATGAAAAGCAAATTCGTTTATTATTGTTTCCTAAAAAAAAAAAAAAAGTAAAACTAAGTCAAATTTGAGTAACGGGGCCTTTTTGGAACCTGTTTCAAAGGCTGCTAATTGATCTATAAATACTGCCAATGTTACTTTTCATCTCAATGTAAGATGTGACTGACGACTGGGAGATCGTTCATTTATAGGACTGACCTCGACGTTGTATTTAAATATCTGATTAGGTTTTTGTATGGTGAGACTGCCAAATTTTAATAAATTAAATTTGACGATTTCTATGCACATTCAATTTTATGGTAATAAACATTTATTTGAACTCAATTAATTAAGCACGTGACATATCTAATAGAACAAAATATTAACCAACCAATTAATTTTAAGCGTTTTATTGTTGCCTCCAGAAATGCTAACAGACTGTGAAATAGGTTACTGTACATTTGCCAATCACTTTTATAAATTTCAGGTAAAATTACTCCAGTTTAAGTGTTTAAAACCTAGATCAAAAACTATTAATGTCAAATTGTAGCTTTTAATTTCAAAACTTTCAATGGAACAATTTTACAATATATTAATTTCTGTATCTGAAGATGAAGTTTTAAATCTCAAAGCCCGGAGGAATCCTACCTGAATTTTGTAGAAGTGATTGAAAAGTTACTGTAACCTATTTCATAACCCAATTATTTTGAAAAAATCCAATAATTGTAAAAAAAAAAAATATTTAAAAACTTTGAAGCTGTTGGTTAAATTTTATAAATGTTACGACATAAAAAATAAGAATTTTCTCACTGTGTAAACCTTATCAAGTATAGAAAGTAACGATTACAAGCCAGAAAATAAGATACTGGATATCAAATACCGTGATGGCTCAATGGTTAAGGCTTCGGACTGCGGAGGAAATTGTTCAAGGATCGAATCCCCACTGAGCCAACGGTCGGTACTTCACTTGTTGAATAAAGTTCACGCACATGCTTGTAAGCCCATGTGAACTGGCAAAGGAAGCTTTATTAAATATACATATAGTTTGATAAATGAGGAAATAATAAATATCTGATAATATACCATTATATATTTACATATAAATAATTGTGCAATACAAAATTTGAATATTTGTTGAAAACACTTTGTGTTTGTTATTTTTTGGAAGCCAGGTTCTCAAAACCATTTTAGCCAACAATTATTATTAACGTCAGTGATTCTATAACTATATATAAATGCTTCACTCAAGTTTAGAAAGGAACTTATAATCACGGACAGTAGGATAGGGAGAACGATAAAATATGGAGTCAGTACGCATATGTCACCCTAATAAAATATTTAATACATAATTTGAAATATATAAACCATTCAACGTTTTACCATTTACTGTCGTAGCCGTAATGAGTATTGGCTGAATATAAAGCAATTAAGTGGTGTGATTTGGCAGCAGCGACCTCGTGAGTGTCTGCCAGGTATCCGGACTTCAGGACGACAGGCCTGGCCAGAGGTCCGTGGTAAGGGGCTGTGTGGTAGTTTGCACTGGATGCATGTCCGTATCCTCCATAAGAGTCACCATATCCAAGACCATTAGAGTATCCATAGTTTCCTCAGCTCTCAGAATTAATAATTTTATAGAAGTAATAATGTCATAAGGTCAATAACCTCCTATATGTATACCCAAATCTTTAACTGACTCCATCTCATCATCATTTGTAAGGTACTAGTTATTTTTAAAAACATTCTTTGACCCATTAAATTCCACGACATGACATTTAGAAATATTTAATTTCGTTTTACTATCTTCTCTTCACTGAAATAGCCAATTCTATCCTTTGTACATCCATCCTGTAAAACAACAGTTTTATATCATTGGCAAACGAACAAGTTTCACATATATACAACATTCACATGCAGAATTGAGAGGGTCTTTTTTTATAAATAGAGAGAGTCTTAAATTTGATCGTTGTGTTATCCCTGACTGAACACCAAATATAGATAGCAGACTTTTATCTTATATAACATACTGTTTCCTTTTGGTGAGATAAAAATTAGAAATTGTTATAATTTATTTTTAAAGATAATACAGTTTTTTCTTGTTTTTTATTCATTGAAATAATTAATCTCTACAAAAAACCTTGGCCAGGTCCAGACAAATAGTGGTCAATCAAAATCAGAGGAAATATAATTAATGAATTATAACAAAATCAGTACCAACCTAATAAGTAGAAACAAAAAAAACAATTATGATTAGGTATATAATAATTCTTGAAATAATAAAACATGGATTGTTCGACAATAATTTTAATATTTTTTTACTTCAACAGAAAACATTGCAACTGGCTTAAAAAATATTTTGGCTATTTTAAAAATAGTTTCCAAATCTCTAAAATGTTAAATTTGACTATGGAGTTTATTAAGGAAATACTGTAATAGATAATATTGTGATCACAAATATATCAAAGGTCATGTAAACAAATATTGGAGCAACATATTTATACACATACTATTTTTAAATTCCCATGAGCATATAATGTTCCAAAACCTAGTCCAGAGAGCCAATAAATCAATTCACATTCATCAGGAAAGTTGTAATTTAAATAATTTCAGAATAAGGTACTAAGAAAAAACTAAAGTGAACTAAAATAAAAATTAAATACATTGGAAATATAATTTCCATTATCTGAGAGAAGTGGTTGCCAAGCGGTCAAGTTGTCAAAACGGTGAGCCTGAGTTAAAAATAACGCTGGTTCAAATCCTGGCCTTGGTCCTCTCCTTTATCCTGTTTAAGTCATCAAACATAATCTTTTGAGAATGGGCTGCGTAAGGTTAAGAGAATGTCATCTTCCCCTTATAATAAGATTATTTAATTAACGACAATTATATTCCACCCGTAATAAATTATTATTTATATAATTATTGTATTACTAACTGAATTTCATATTTATAATGGTGATATGAATGTCAACATAAAACTATTTAAGACTTGTGAACTATAGTAAGATACGTGTAATAGAACGGTCTCTCAGTCGGTGATTACAGAATTCCCAATAAACATTTACCAAATGAGCTCTCAGTTTTTTACTAAAACTATAAATTAATATAAATGTATAAGGACTACATTTTAACATATATAGTTACCATACTTGTATAATGTACAAATAATTTATAATATTTAGTTAATAGATATTGAATAATTTTTCATTCCTTTCATACAAAAAAAAAAAAAAAAAAACAAAAAAAAAAACAGCATATAAAAACCAAGAAAACTTTACGTGATTAGTTAAAATAATCATATTATATTTTCTCTCAAAAAGAAATAAGACAGACGTATGCTGAAGTAGTTAAGTAAATCTTAAGTATAACGTCCTAACTATAGTTTTAAATAAATAATTATGTGATAAAACATCCTTCCATATGACCTTCTGGCGATTTAGTATATTCTAAAATTCAAAAAAACACATAAATCAAGATTTTTCCATTAAAAAAGTATGGAAATCGATTTAAACTGTTAAAAATAATATTTTTCAAATATATGTCGTTATGTTTTATGTCGTTAAAGCTTTGCACAACTAAACACTTGACAATAATGCATTAAAGACTGTCAGTGAAGTGCATTTTGGGGAGTGAAAGGCCTTAAAACGTGTAGTGTGATCTTTAGCCTCCTAATTCAATCTTAACTACATTTTAGCAGGAGGTTGGTGGGCAACATTTTTTTTTTAATTTTGCCGAGCCTCAACATTTTGGTAACTACTTTATTGGGCTTGTCTAAAGGTGCCTTGTCAAGGGGCAGAGACGTAAATATGCATGAGACACAACATAATATCAATTACAAAATAAAGCTAAACACATTATTGAGATAAAGACAAATGTCATGAAAAGTGTAATTTATTTGCAAAATATATATATATATATATATATATATATATATATATTAGTAAAATAATTAATAATCGTGAAACATGCAACGACGAACTATAAAATTGACAGGATGGTAAAAAAATGAAATCAAATCACAAATAACACTTCAATGGAAAATTAAATATTTAATTTAAAACGTTTAAATAAAATGTTTCTACCATTTGTTGTCGTAGCCGTAATGAGTATTGGCTGAATATAAAGCATTTAAGTGGTGTGATTTGGCAGCAGCGACCTCGTGAGTGTCTGCCAGGTATCCGGACTTCAGGACGACAGGCTTGGCCAGAGGACCGTGGTAAGGGGCAGTTTGGTAGTTTGCACTGGATGCATGTCTGTATCCTCCATAAGAGCCACCATATCAAAGACCATTAGAGTATCCATAGTTTCCTCCATGGTTGTACTCTCCTCCATATCCGTAAGAGCCTTCAGATCCATATCCAGAATGAGCCTTAGATGAAACTACGGCAGTGTGGTGAGCAGCCTTAGCAGCGGATACCTCGTGAGTGTCAGCCAAGTATCCAGATTTAAGTACAACAGGCCTAGCTAGTGGCCCGTGGTAAGGAGCCATGTGGTATGCCCCAGCATATCTGGAGTCGTGGCCATAGCCTCCATAGCCGTATGATCCTTCATGTCCGTATCCTGAGTGTGACCTGGCTGTGGCTACAGCTTTGTAGTGCTCCGCCTTAGCAGCGGCCACCTCGTGAGTGTCTGCGATGTGTCCGTCATGTAGTACGTGAGGGATGGCGGTGGGTCCGTGGTACCTCAGATCATCATGTCCGTAATCTCCTGAATATCCTTCGTTGCTGTAGGCATGGCCACTGTAGCTGCCACACACACTGTGGATGAGTAGCACGGCTACTAAGAAAGGCACCTAAAAGTAACAGCAGATTAATAAATAATTTTAATAAACTATTAACTTGTTAATAAACAATATTATGGGCTATGGAACTTGTAGCTTACGATTTATTTTCTATACCTAGTGCGAGTTTAAAATTGTGGTAGAAGACCTTTGGATAAGACTATATTCTACAATATTTATGTATGCAGCATATAAATATGCTCTAATAATAATTTCAATAAACATAAATTGATTCAACGTACCTCAAGAATCAATACATTAGTATATTGTAGTGTTACAAGTGATAATGAGTCATACATTATTATTTTTTGCCGACTTTAATTTTATAATGTTTTTAGAGTCTAGTCTGTAAACACACTGCCCACTTGTGTTTGTTTCACAATCTTACTATAAACTAAGTTTTTAACTTTACGTTGAATAGTTTTTCACAGGATCTCATTGTTTAATGTTTATTGCTGAATAATTTGTGTGGCTGTATGGTGGTAAGTAGTTTATTTAAAAACTAGTTGAAGGTTTAAAAAACATTCCTGAGTGTTTGCTATTATTTTATCATCAATAGTTTTTGCTAAGTATTTTTTTTAACATTATGCTATTATATAGTCTCTACATATTTCTGGAATTAATTGAGGGATTTTATATATTTTTCACCATAATGGTGCAATTAACAGTTATACACTACTGAACAGTTTTTTTTAACTTTTAATATATCCATGAAGATTCTATGTGCTCAGTAATGCATTATTGGAGACTGCAATTTATATAAAGATTTATCTATCGATAGTTAAAATGTTTTACATGATTCTTTTAAGATCTTTCTAATGTAGAGTACATTTTAAAATATCCTCTAATCGTCATAAACAAAAATGTAAAACCATCAACCCGTGCTGAATAGTATAAATTACACTTATGAGTAAATAACAAACTATACAATATAATAGTTTAATATTTTTATTTAGTGTAATAACTACACAGTCTTACATAATTAATTTATAATATGGTTTTGTGGCGTGAGAGAAAGGAGAACTCTAAGCAAAAATTAATATTTATAAATAAAAACCAAACCACTCATTGCAACAAATAAATCCTTATAAATAAGCAATCATGACATTATATATAGGTATAATAAAACTTCTGATATATTTATTATAATGCCATAAATAGACTTTTTAGGGGGTTATATTTGTTTATTAATCGTATGAATATATTTAGTGAAAAGAGTTTCCTGTCTGTTCGGAATTTTTTAGTTTTACTATCAAATATTACATGCACGAACCGATAATTATAATGTATAAAAACAAACTAATGTATTAAAATATATTTTCTTTCATTTGGTATTCTTGAGGGCATATAAAACAGCTAAATCTCACCTGGGTGTTCATGCTGAGTGCTGAGATGATCTGTGATTTCCAGAGGTGGGTGGTGTATAAATACTACCCACAGTGAACCAACTTCCTGGGACTGTACCAAGACTTGCTTGTTAGAGACATCCTTGGCATTCCAATAAAGGACATGATACAGATACACGAATAATTGGAACTGATGACCCGCTGCAAAACATTTTTCTTCTGACTTTAATTAAATTATAACTGTCGAAGATTGCTAATCATTGAACCTAACTTTTCTAAATCAATTAGAAAAAGAAATGGTTCGGTATTTAATATGAAATCCGAAAAAAACTATTCATGTTTAACTTATTGGATATTATACAACATATAGGCAAGGAACAATCATTCGTTAGTTCTCCTGTGTTAGTGATAGTTTTTTGGTGGAACTTTAAACTATACCCTTCTAAATTTATGAAACAAAATTATTATTTAAGTAACTAAAAATAAAAATATTAATATCTGACTACAAAATATAGAATCATATATACAGTATATACATTTTTTAATGCTATTTGAAATTTAAAAAAATTAATCTTTGTGTTATTACAATTAAATAATATTGTTGTGGAAAATGAGCTTGAGGGTGTCATAAGCCAAACAATAATTGGGAGCTTCCATAGTATCATTAGTCTTCAGTTGTGCCAATAGCGATAGAACAATTAATAAATGATTTATAAGTTGTAAATAGATAAACAACTCTTCCTATAGTTGGTTTTGGGAGCTTCAAAAGTAACTTGAGGCAGAGATGTTATAATACTTTAATTCTTTTAAATTTTAAAAACTTTATAGCTTTTTACAAAGTATTATTTGTAATTATTTTTAGTGTAGTATGAAAACATTCTAGGTTAGCATATTTTATTTAGTTGTACTTTTTAATGTATTTCTATTTGTAAAGAACTTGACTACGCCTACATTGGTGCACTGAAATACATATTGATGATTCATGTGGGTATCAATAAAATATTTTTTATATGTATAGTATTTTTTAAACAGTGTTTTTTTAGGTAATCTGACGTGCATTACTAATTTTATGACATATTATTACTGAATGTAAAACTACTTACTTTAATACTAACATATATGACTACATTTTAAAAGGAATTATACAAAATAGATAAATTTATAAATGCTGATGTCATAAAACAATCTCTAGATCAAACACAATAAGGAGAAACATACAGTAACGATACAATGTTCGATTAAAAATTATGTACATATATAAACATTGAAAAATCAATAATAACTAAATTAACAGGAAATGAAACAAAAATGAATTTTTATGTATTTCAATAAGAACATTAGTGTATAAGAAATGCCTTTCAATCAGTGGTTTTATGTGAATAGCCATCAGTAATTATAGTTAGATATTGGCTACTTAAGTCCTCTGAATCAATTACATAAGCCTCTTATAATTCGTCGGATTTATTGTTTTCATCATGCCGAGGTGAGAACTAATGTATTACCATCCATACGTGTGGCATTTCAAATATTTTGCTCCGGATGTTAGTGTTAAGTGCTCTTAAGCTTAGTTTTTAAGCTTACGGAATCGTCAACGCAACCACGAAGCAGCCTCAGTAAAATACAACCTCCATTACAGCTTTTGTAGGGTTAAAGCTCTCAAACACAAACAGATAATTGACCTGTCTAACTATAAATTCCAACATTCAGCTCTCAGAATTAATAATTTTATAGAAGTAATTATGTCATAAGGTCAATAACCTCCTATATGCATACCCAAATCTTTAACTGACTCCATCTCATCATCATTTGTAAGGTACTAGTTATTTTTATAAACATTCTTTCACCCATTAAATTCCACGACATGACTTTTAGAAATATTTAATTTCGTTTTACTATCTTCTCTTCACTGGAATAGCCAATTGTATCCTTTGTACATCTGCTTGATTACATATGTCTTTCAATAGTTTTATTTCATTGGCAAACGAACAAGTTTAACATATATACAACAGTCACGTGCAAAATTGAGAGGGTCTTTTTTTATAAATAGAGAGAATCTTAAATTTGATCGCTGTATTATCCCTGACTGAACACCAAATATAGATGGCAGATTTTTATCGTATATAACATACTGTTTCCTTTTGGTGAGATAAAAATTAGAAATTGTTACAATTTATTTTTAAAGATAATACAGTTTTTTCTTTTGTTTAGTTTATTGAAATAATTAATCTCTACAAAAAACCTTGGCCAGGTCCAGACAAATGGTGGTCAATCAAAATCAGAGGAAAGATAATTAATGAATTATAACAAAATCAGTACCAACCTAATAAGTAGAAACAAAAGAAAACAATTATGATTAGGTATATAGTAATTCTTGAAATAATAAAACATGGATTGTTCGACAATAATTTTAATATTTTCTTACTTCAACAGAAAACATTGCAACT
This sequence comes from Stictocephala bisonia, assembly GCA_035578905.1. Lineage (NCBI taxonomy): Eukaryota > Metazoa > Arthropoda > Insecta > Hemiptera > Membracidae > Stictocephala > Stictocephala bisonia. The sequence goes on along the minus strand of JAQJVL010003584.1, from coordinate 30,673 downwards.
GGCCTAAAAAAGATTTTGGCTATTTTAAAAATAGTTTCCAAATCTCTAAAATGTTAAATTTGACTATGGAGTTTATTAAGGAAATACTGTAATAGATAATATTGTGTTCACAAATATATCAAAGGTCATGTAAAGAAATATTGGGCAGCATATTTATGCACATACTATTTTTAAATTCCCATGAGCATATAATGTTCTAAAACCTATTCCAGAGAGCCAATAAATCAATTTACATTCATCAGGAAAGTTGTAATTTAAATAATTTCAGAATAAGGTACTAACAAAAAACTAAAGTGAACTAAAATAAAAATTAAATACATTGGAAAAATTTTATTCTGTTTAAGTCATCAAACATAATCTTTTGAGAATGGGCTGCGTAAAGTTAAGAGAATATCATCTTCCCTTTATAATAAGATTATTTAATTAACGACAATTATATTCCACCCATAATAAATTATTATTTATATATTTATTGTATTACTAACTGAATTTCATATTTATAATGGTGATACAAATGTCAACATAAAACTAATTAAGACTTGTGAACTATAGTAAGATACGTGAAATAGAACGGTCTCTCAGTCAGTGATTACAGAATTCCCAATAAACATTTACCAAATGAGCTCTCAGTTTTTTACTAAAACTATAAATTAATACAAATGTATAAGGACTACATTTTAACATAAATAGTTACCGTACTTGTATAATGTACAAATAATTTATTATATTTAGTTAATAGATATTGAATAATTTTTCATTCCTTTCAAAAAAAAAAATAAATAAATAAATATATAAAAAAAAAACAGCATATAAAAACCAAGAAAACTTTACCTGATTAGTTAAAATAATCATATTATATTTTCTCTCAAAAAGAAATATGAAAGACGTCTGCTGAAGTAGTTAAATAAATCTTAAGTATAACGTCCTAACTATAGTTTTAAATAAATAATTATGTGATAAAACATCCTTCCATATGACCTTCTGGCTATTTAGTATATTCTAAAATTCAAAAAACACATAAATAAAGATTTTTTCATTTAAAAAGTATGGAAATCGATTTAAACTGTTAAAAATAATATTTTTCAAATATATAAAAAGTTTAAGAATTTATCAAAACGGTTTGTTGTGACTAAAAAATAATAGCAAGTTGTTGAACGTCCATGTCGGAACTAGTACAAGTAGTTTACTATAGTTAATAATTGCATGATATTTATATTGTTTTGTCACATCCTGTGTAACGACAAGTAACAGAAACAGGTGATAGTAAAATGACATACTTCGATCATAGCATTTTTGGCAGTTTAATTTAAACTAAGTTAATTTGTTAAATTATACTAAGGTAAAAACAACAGTCAAACAAAGAGTCATATTTAAATATTCGAGGAACAGGCCCTTTCTATAGGCTGTGTCAAAGTTTGTAACAAAATGTGTCTAGTCACAACTATTTTGACTAAGTACCCAGATTACTCAACAGAGATTGGTGTCATTGAGATTAACTATCTTCAAAACAGCCACGTTTTTATGTCGTTAAAGCTTTGCACAACTCAACACTTGACAATAATGCATTAAAGACTGTCAGGAAGTGAAAGACTGTCAGTGAAGTGCATTTTGGGGAGTGAAAGGCCTTAAAACGTGTAGTGTGATCTTTAGCCTCCTATTTCAATCTTAACTACATTTTATCAGGAGGTTGGTGGGCAACATTTTTTTTAATTTTGCCGAGCCTCTACATTTTGGTAACTACTTTATTTGGCTTGTCTAAAGGTGCCTTGTCAAGGGGCAGAGACGTAAATATGCATTAGACACAATGCAGGAATCACTACCGAACTGGAATTTACAAAAACTAGCTTTGTAATGCACCGAGGAACAAGTCAGTATTCGTTCCTCAACAAACTGCCAATTTCCATAAAATACTCCGCAATTCTTAAGATACTAAAAAGTTGTTTTAAATGTTTTTTAGCTTCACAGGTATTTAAAACGTTGCCATGTTTATGATATACAAATGGGAGACCGATCATTTAGAAGACTAACTCCAAATTTGAAAAGTCGAAAATTAGCGACCAAATGTATCGTGAACGAATGATAGATTCGTTTATAGAAACTAGGTGTACGTTTTATTTGACTGCAAACAACTAAATAAATCTAATTTTTACGATATCCATTCATAATTCCATGTCACTGCAATAAAAATTAATTTGAATTCAAATATTTGATTACATTTTATAGGTCTATCTAAAAAAAGTTTAAACGTTCAATAAAGCAATTTAAACACTTGTGAGCTGTCAAGGGCTCTAAAGGGAAAGAAAATATAGAAGTCATGCGACACTAGCGATAGAAGTTGGAACTACGTCCAGTTTAATCCGCCGGACGAAGTGCAATATAGTCCCAAGAATCATTTCCTGTATAGTAGGTTTTCGTAGTATTTTTAACCGGAAACCCCAATTACCCCTTCCTCCCGTCTGCCGTCTCCTCAGGTGGCTACACGCCCGACCTTCTCTGTCTGAATGTATGTTGAGCGGAAAGGCCAATTCTTTTCAACAATTGTCAATTTTCCAGTCAGTACCGGTTTTGCTGCTGTATTTTATTTCTTAACATTTTTTATGTCATTTTTTTTATAAAAAATAGTAATATTTGTTTAGAAAAGTAGACTTTTTACAGTGAAATCAATTTATTCACTGATCTAATAGGGGGGTCTACTAAAATATTGAATTTCTACTTGAAACGTTTTCCAAAATCATAATTATTGTTCAAATCTTGTTATTCTCAAAACGGTTAAAATTTAACATAGTTAGGCATAGGCTTACCATACTTATATTCTACAATTGCAGAGTTTGATTTATAAACATAAAGATACGCTTTACTAAAAACTAAGTAAATTACGTTACAAAGAATGGTTTTCGTAAATATTTCTTAAAGCTCTTGGATTGTGATCTAAATATTGGTTTTTATGTGGTTAAATATTTAATAAAAGGCATTAATTTGCAAAAAAATTTCTATTTCGTATCTTTTTATGTTCAGTTAAAGATTAAAACAAAATAATATTAAATGAACTCCACAACAATTCTCAACATACGCTTAAAGCATTAAAGGATACGCTTTACTGAAAACTAATAAATCACGTTAAAAAGTAATGGTAAAAAATACCAACTGTCTATTTATTTTACGTTTTATAGTTTTGTACGGTTTATTAATTATTTTTAATAAAATTAAAAAAAATGATTTCACATAAAATATCATAGTTTTATGGCAATTGCAACAAAACACGCTAATTTCCAAACATTAAAAAATAATTGAAATGTAGCCACTTTTTTATTTGCTTCTGAAGTATGCTGAATGAATTATTACAATACATGAAAATAACACTACGTGGACAGTTTGGTTTCAAAAAGCAAACATATTGTTACAACAAATATTTTCGCGGACAGAGACGAAAACCGAAGCGAACCGTATGAATGATATCAATTATAATTAAAATAATATATTATAATATTGCTCAATTTTCCCATTGCCATGAGAAAAGTAATTATTTTATTTCGACAACAGTTCTTACACAATTACTTTTAAAAATTTTAGTTTTACTGATAAATATTTCACAGTATTTTTAGGAGTGATTAATTTAATATGATTCGATTAGGCCTATATAAGTTACTAAATATAACTTTTTTTTTTTTTAAACACGACTGTTAAAAATAACCAACAATCAAAACAGAGAAACCAACAAAGAAACTGCTGCGAGCATATATCAATTTCGAACATATAATTTTAGACGTTCAAAGCAGATTGGACTCACCTACCTGACAGTAGTTTGGCCTCATAAACATGTATGTCAGGGGTAGTTTAGGCTCACGTAGTCTACGAGTTTGACCTCAGCAATTCACACAATACTTTGGTCTCAGTTTTTTATATGAGTACAGTAGTTTGTCCTTACCTGTCTGAGCAGTTTGGACTCATCCATTGTGGCACCACAGTACATAAGCGCTAAACACTTCGTTACTTATGAATGTATTTGTCGTTTATAAGAAATGATTATATTGCATGGATTAAGCTGATGTTAAAACATATTTAGAAATAGATTAATGTTATTCCTAGTAAATATAAAAAAATGCTTGAACAATTTATTGATAATAAATAATTACATTTGCCAGAGTATTATAATATACAGATACATGAGTTAGCTGAGTACGTCGCAATTTTATAAAGTCACTATTACATTTAAGTAATAGATCTTTTAAGAACAGTTACATACATTCAAAACGTGACCAATATGGGTTGTACCAGTTATTACCTTGGGTACCACCCGTGATTAACTTGGGTAGTATCTGTGATTATTTTGCGTAGAACCCATGTCAACTTGGGTAGTACCTGTGATCCTTGGGTAGCACCCATGGTCAACTTGAGTAGCCACCCGTAATTACCTCGATTATAAAACGTGGTTAACATGGCTAGCCCACTCGTTACTACCTTGAGTTGGACGCGTGGTCAATGTGTGGGATTGTCTTTGGTAGCAGCCATGGTCAACTTAGATAGTACTTGTGCTTTTTTGGGTAGGATAGGATCTGTGGTGGACAGGACTTGGGAAGTCACCTGTGATTACCTTGAGTAGACCCTGTGGTCAAATTAGGACCTTTAATTATCTTAACAGTGGTTAATATGGGTAGTACCTGTGATTACTTTAGGTAGGACCGGTGGTGAACTTGGTAGTGCATGTTATTACCTTGGTTAAACCCTGTGATCAACGTGAGTAGCCTTAACTGATTGCCTTGGGTAGCCCCGGTGGTCAACGTGAGTACTACCTGTGATTATCTTTGGTAGGACCGTGGCCAGCTTGAGTAGCCACCCATGATTACCTTGGGTAACAACCGTGGTCAACTTAGATAGTACCTGTGATTATTTTGGGTAGCACTCGTGGTCAATTTAGGTAGCCACCCGTAATACTAGTGATCATTTTGAGTAGTACCTGTGATTGACTTGGGTAGCTCCCATGATCAACATGGGTAGTACCTGTGATTACCTTGGGTAGTACTCTTGGTCCTCTATGGTAATATCTCTGATTACCTTGGGTAGCACCACCATTGATCATTTTGCTTATTATATGTGATTTGGGTAGCTCCCATTGTCAACTTGGATAGAATCTGTGATTACCTTCAGTATAACCCGTCGTCAACTTGGTTACTATCTGTGATTAACCTTGGGCAGCATCCTTGGTTAACTTGGGTAATAACTGTAATTACCTTGTATATCACCAGTGATCATTTTGGATAATATCTGTCATTACCTTGGGTAGCTTCCATGGTCAACTTCGATAGCATCTGTGATTTCCTTTGGTAACACCCATGATCAACTTGGGTAGTCACACCTCATTACCTTGGGTAGTACTCGTGGTCAACTTAGATAGTGCCTGTGATTACTTTGGGTAGGATCCATTGTGACTTGGGAAGCCACTCATGATTACCTTGAGTAGAGCCTGTAGTCAACTTAGGTAGGACCTATAATTATTTTAGGTAAAACATGCGGTCAATTTGGGTAGCCACCCATAATTACGATGGTGAACTTGGTTAGTGCCTGTGATTACCTTGGGTAGGACCCATGGTCAACTTGAGTAGCCACCCCTTATTACATTGGCTAGCACTAGTTGTCAACTGGAGTAACCACTAGGGGAGAAACCGTAATTAATTTGAGTAGCCACGCCTAATTATCTTGGGTAGTATCTGTAGTCAACTTGGGTATTATCAGCCATGACTTTGAGTAGCACCAGTGCTACAAGATAACAAGTGTGATTATTTTGGGTAGCACCCATGGTCAACTCGGATAGTACCTGTGATTACTTTGCGTAGGACCCATGGTCAACTTGAGAAGACACCCGTGATTACCTTAAGTAGAGTCTGTGGTCAACTTAGAAGGTAGGACCTCTAATAATCTAAGATATAACACGGTCAATTTAGGTATCCACCCATGATTACTTTGAGTAGCACCATTGGTGAACTGAACTTGTGTAATCACCAGTGATTACATTGGTTAGCACCTGTGGTCTACTTTACTAGCCACTCATTATTGACTAGCCACGAGTGCTAGCCAAGTCTATGACGGTGGATGGCTAAGTTTATTACGGGTACTATACGAGTTGATCATTGGTGTTAGCCATGTTGATCACGAGTGCTAGCCAAGCCCATTACGGAGGCTGCCCAAGTTGATCCCGGGTACTACCCTAGCTGACCATGAGTTTTAGCAATGTTGATCACGAGTGCTAGCCAAGTCCATTACGATGACTACCCAAGTTGATCAGTGTGGCTGCCACAAGTTGATCACGAGCTCCCAAATTAGGTCAGTGGATACTCAAGTAATTGAACATGCATTAAATTAATGCAAAACCAAACCGATCAGAACATCTCATTTCAGCAATATAATAACAGTTGAACAATTGTACTTCAATACACAAGTAAAAAAATGCAAATTTCATACAGTATAATACTTATACTGTATTGATAAAAAATAAGTGCAATATGTAGGCTACGAATGTTATGGTGATCGATTTCGGTAAACTTAAGCTTACCTTAATCGATCACCGTTATATTTGTTCAGTTTATATTAATGTTGTATTAAATTCACCTACCAACACATACTATGCTAACTAAGAAAACTTTTTTAAATTAGTATTTTATTGATTCTCTTCGCATTGCACAATGTTTAAATATCACTTATGTCAAGTTTTACCGTCCTAAGTATTCTCATTGGCTGTTCAACGGAATACATCGGGAGTGGTACGAGGTTCCTAAACACTACCTCGCCCCATGACTTCGTCACAAAAGGATTGCCGCTCCGCCCCGCCCCGTCCCCCGGCTGTCATATTTTTCTGTCCTTGTTACCGTTTAGGTAAAATATTTGCTTCAAAGTTACCTTCTTATAAAATTACAAATAAATGACCTAGCAATTTTTCTACCACAACATTAATGAACTATAATAAATTAATAGTTACGACTTAACATTACTGTATTTATATTTTTAAAATAAAACAACGGCCAATAGTGACAGTGACTTATTATAAAATTACTTATTGCTTTGGTCAAGCCGGAATTATTGAATTAATATTTTTACTGTACGCATTCGTTAATGTAGTTTAAATGATTTATTTCATAAAAATGTTGTATATAGATGATTATTACAGTATTTTTCATGGCATAATAAATATTGTGCACTGTCATTAGGAATAAAAATGTTATGCTTTACTTTGTAGTTAGATTATATCAGGAACCACATGGGAACGCACATTTTAATTTAAACTAAATAAGCCATTCAAAAGTAATTAGACTAACTCTAAGTAATTAGTCTGTAAAATAATACTGATATCAGTCGTCGTAGGCCTACATTGCATCCATCGATGTTAAATTAAATGAAGGAAGGTTTTTATGAATGAAGTAGTAAAATCCATCCGCGACTAAGAAGTTCGAGGTTTCGCCACTTGGATCTCACGAATCACCGCATATTTTGGCAATAAATTACCATGCAGGCATTTGCGCGGTCCAACATTGCGGATACAGATTTAAAGATATCGATCTGAAACCAAAACTAAATTGAAACCGGATACATTTCTGACTAAAATCGCTTTTTAAAATTTCGATAACAGCTCTAGTTTTATTTTGGCACTAGTTTGAATATTGGGTAACTTCAATAACCTATAAAATCGAAATGAAGGAGAATTCGAAAATTCTAAAAAGCGATTTGAGTCAAAAATGTCTTTATCTTTAAATAGATGTTTCATTTATAATTTTACGACAGTAAATAAGGGCAGTATCTTGGACCGCGCAAAGCAGTTTTTACGCTTCTCAGCGCGGGGGTTTAGAGCCCTCTTAATGCTATTAAATAAACGATAATGTTTTTATTGCTTTTAAGAACATTATTAAATACAGCTATGAACGGTTATAAGTTAGAATTTAAGTTAACGTATTTACGTAATTAAAAACAAGGATTATAGATGTAAAAATGTTTCTACACAAAATAAACACTAATTATATATTAAAGTATTATTCTGTTCACTATAGGAGTTTATGTCTTTAAATAAATTACTAACATAGATCAAATTCGAGGATCTTTCTTTTTGCCTTGAAATAATTTAAAATATGTTACTCTGTACACAACATAATATCAATTACAAAATGAAGCTAAACACATTATTGAGATTAAGACAAATGTCATGCAAAGTGTAATTTATTTGCAAAAGCATTTTAACTTAAACTTGAAAGTAGCTTTAGTGCGTTTTACTAATATATATTAGTATTATATTAGTAAAATAATTAATAATCGTAAAACATACAACGACGAACTATAAAATGGACAGGATGGTAAAATATGAAATCAAATCACAAATAACACTTCAATGGAAAATTAGATATTTAATTTAAAACGTTTAAATAAACATTTTTCTACCATTTGTTGTCGTAGCCGTAATGAGTATTAGCTAAATATAAAGCATTCAAGTGGTGTGATTTGGCAGCAGCGACCTCGTGAGTGTCTGCGAGGTATCCGGACTTCAGGACGATAGGCTTGGCCAGAGGACCGTGGTAAGGAGCAGTGTGATAGTTAGCACTGGATCCTCCATAAGAGCCACCATATCCAAGACCATTAGAGTATCCATAGTTTCCTCCATGGTTGTACTCTGCTCCATATCCGTAAGAGCCTTCATATCCATATCCAGAATGGGCCTTAGATGAAACTACGGCAGTGTGGTGAGCAGCCTTAGCAGCGGATACCTCGTGAGTGTCAGCCAAGTATCCAGATTTAAGTACAACAGGCCTAGCTAGTGGCCCGTGGTAAGGAGCCGTGTGGTATGCCCCAGCATAGCTGGAGTCGTGTTCATAGCCTCCATAGCCGTATGATGCTCTATGTCCGTATCCTGAGTGTGACCTGGCTGTGGCTACAGCTTTGTAGTGCTCCGCCTTAGCAGCGGCCACCTCGTGAGTGTCTGCGATGTGTCCGTCATGTAGTACGTGAGGGATGGCGGTGGGTCCGTGGTACCTCAGATCATCATGTCCGTAATATCCTGAATATCCTTCGTTGCTGTAGGCATGGCCACTGTAGCTGCCACACACACTGTGTATGAGTAGCACGGCTACTAAGAAAGGCACCTAAAAGTAACAGCAGATTAATAAATAATGTTAATAAATTATTAACTTGTTAATAAACAATATTATGGAACTTGTAGCTTACGATTTATTTTCTATACCTAGTGCGAGTTTAAAATTGTGGCAGAAGACCTTTTGATAAGACTATATTCCACAATATTTATGTATGCAGCATATAATTATGCTCTAATAATAATTTCAATAAACATAAATTGATTCAACGTACCTCAAGAAGCAAAACATTAGTATATTGTAGTGTTACAAGTGATAATGAGTCATACATTATTATTTTTTGCCGTCTTTAATTTTATAATATTTTTAGAGTGTAGTCTGTATATCACACTGCCCACTTGTGTTTGTTTCACAATATTATTATAAATTAAGTTTTTAACTTTACTTTGATTAGTTTTTCACAGGATTTTATTTTTTAATGTTTATTGCTGAATAATTTGTGTGGCTGTATGGTGGTTAGTAGTTTATTTAAAAACTAGTTGAAGGTTTAAAAAACATTCCTGAGTGTTTGCTATTATTTTATCATCAATAATTTTTGCTAAGTATTTTTTTTAACATTATGCTAGTATATAGTCTCTACATATTTCTGGAATTAATTGAGGGATTTTATATATTTTTCACCATAATGGTGCATTTAACAGCTATACACTACTGAACAGTTTTTTTGACTTTTAATATATCCATGAAGATTCTATGTGGTCAGTAATGCATTATTGGAGACTGCAATTTATATAAAGATTTATTTATCGATAGTTAAAATGTTTTACAAGATTCTTTTAAGATCTTTCTAATGTAGAGTACATTTAAAAAATATCCTCTAATCGTCATAAATAAAAATATAAAAACATCAACCCGTGCTGATTAGTATAAATTACAATTATGAGTAAATAACAAACTATACAATATAATAGTTTAATATTTTTATTTAGTGTAATAACTACACAGTCTTAGATAATTAATTTATAATATGGTTTTGTGGCGTGAGAGAAAGGAGAACTTTAAGAAAAAATTAATATTTATAAATAAAAATCAAACCACGCATTGCAACAAATAAATCCTTATAAATAAGCAATCATGACATTATATATAGGTATAATAAAACTTCTGATATATTTATTATAATGCCATAAATAGACTTTTTAGGGGGTTATATTTGTTCATTAATCGTATGAATATATTTAGTGAAACGAGTTTCCTGTCTGTTCGGAATTTTTTAGTTTTACTATCAAATATTACATGCACGAACCGATAATTATAATGTATAAAAACAAACTAATGTATTAAAATATATTTTCTTTCATTTGGTATTCTTGAGGGCATATAAAACAGCTAAATCTCACCTGGGTGTTCATGCTGAGTGCTGAGATGATCTGTGATTTCCAGAGGTGGGTGGTGTATAAATAGTACCCACAGTGAACCAACTTCCTGGGACTGTACCAATACTTGCTTGTTAGAGACATCCTTGGCATTCCAATAAAGGACATAATACAGATACACGAATAATTGAAACTGATGACCCTCTGCAAAACATTCTTCTTATGACTTTAATTAAATTATAACTGTCGAAGATTGCTAATCATTGAACCTAACTTTTCTAAATCAATTAGAAAAAGAAATTTTCATTTCTTAGAAAAAAATGTTAGTTAGAAAAAAACTATTCATTTTTAACTTATTGGATACTATACAACATGTAGGCAAGGAACAATCATTCGTTAGTTGTCCTGTGTTAGTGATAGTTTTTGGTGGAACTTTAAACTATACCCTTCTAAATTTATGAAACAAAATTATTATTTAAGTAACTAAAAATAAAAATATTAATATCTGACTACAAATTATAGAACCATATATACAATATATACATTTTTTAATAATATTTGAAATTTTAAAAAAGTAATCTTTGTGTTATTACAATTAAATAATATTGTTGTGGAAAATGAGCTTGAGGGTGTCATAAGCCAAACAATAATTGGGAGCTCCCATAGTATCATTGGTTTTCAGTTGTGCCAATAGCGATAGAACAATTAATAAATGATTTATAAGTTGTAAATAGATAAACAACACTTCCTATAGTTGGTTTAGGGAGCTTCAAAAGTAACTTGAGGCAGTGATTTTATAATAATTTCATTCCCTTAAATTTTAAAAACTTTACAGCTTTTAAAAAAGTATTATTTGTAATTATTTTTAGTGTAGTATGAAAACATTCTAGGTTGGCATATTTTATTTAGTTGTACTTTTTAATGTATTTCTATTTGTAAAGAACTTGACTACGCCTACATTGGTGCACTGAAATACATATTGATGATTCATGTGGGTATCAATGCAATATTTTTTATATGTATAGTATTTTTTAAACAGTGTTTTTTTAGGTAATCTGACGTGCATTACTAATTTTATGACATATATTACTGAATGTAAAACTACTTACTTTAATACTAACATATATGACTACATTTTAAAAGGAATTATACAAAATAGATAAATGTATAAATGCTGATGTCATAAAACAATCTCTAGATCAAACACAATAAGGAGAAACATACAGTAACGATACAATGTTCGATTAAAAATTATGTACATATATAAACATTGAAAAATCAATAATAACTAAATTAACAGGAAATAAAACAAAAATGAATTTTTATGTATTTCAATAAGAACATTAGTGTATAAGAAATGCCCTTCAATCAGTGGTTTTATTTGAATAGCCATCAGTAATTATAGTTAGATATTGGCTACTTAAGTCCTCTGAATCAATTACATAAGCCTCTTATAATTCGTCAGATTTATTGTTTTCATCATGCCGAGGTGAGAACTAATGTATTACCATCCATACGTGTGGCATTTCAAATATTTTGCTCCGGATGTTAGTGTTAAGTGCTCTTAAGCTTAGTTTTTAAGCTTACGGAATCGTCAACGCAACCACGAAGCAGCCTCAGTAAAATACAACCTCCATTACAGCTTTTGTAGGGTTAAAGCTCTCAGACACAAACAGATTATTGACCTGTCTAACTATAAATTCCAACATTCAGCTCTCAGAATTAATAATTTTATAGAAGTAATAATGTCATAAGGTCAATAACCTCCTATATGCATACCCAAATCTTTAACTGACTCCATCTCATCATCATTTGTAAGGTACTAGTTATTTTTAAAAACATTCTTTCACCCATTAAATTCCACGATATGACTTTTAGAAATATTTAATTTCATTTTACTATCTTCTCTTCACTGGAATAGCCAATTCTATCCTTTGTACATCTGCTTGATTACATATGTCTTTCAACAGTTTTATTTCATTGGCAAACGAACAAGTTTCACATATATACAACAGTCACGTGCACAATTGAGAGGGTCTTTTTTTATAAATAGAGAGGATCTTAAATTTGATCGCTGTATTATCCCTGACTGAACACCAAATATAGATGGCAGATTTTTATCGTATATAACATACTGTTTTCTTTTGGTGAGATAAAAATTAGAAATTGTTACAATTTATTTTTAAAGATAATACAGTTGTTTTCTTTTGTTTAGTTTATTAAAATAATTAATCTCTACAAAAACGTTGGCCAGGTCCAGACAAATGGTGGTCAGTCAAAATCAGAGGAAAGATAATTAATGAATTGTAACAAAATCAGTACCAACCTAATAAGTAGAAACAAAAAAACAAAAACAATTATGATTAGGTATATAATAATTCTTGAAATAATAAAACATGGATTGTTCAACAATAATTTTATTATTTTTTTACTGCAACAGAAAACATTGCAACTGGTCTAAAAAGGATTTTGGCTATTTTAAAAATAGTTTCCAAATCTCTAAAATGTTAAATTTAATTATGGAGTTTATTAAGGACATACTGTAATAGATAAGATTGTGTTCACAAATATATCAAAGGTCATGTAAATAAATATTGGAGCAACATATTTATACACATACTATTTTTAAATTGTAATGAGCATATAATGTTCAAAAACCTAGTCCAGAGAGCCAATAAAGCAATTCACATTCATCAGGAAAGTTGTAATTTAAATAATTTCAGAATAAGGTACTAACAAAAACTAAATTGAACTAAAATAAAAATTAAATACATTGGAAATATAATTTCCATTATCTAAGAGAGGTGGTTGCCAAGCGGTCTAAGTTGTCAAAACGGTGAGCCTGAGTTAAAGATAACGCTGGTTCAAATCCTGGCCTTGGTCCTCTCCTTTATTCTGTTTAAGTCATCAAACATAATCTTTTGAGAATGGGCTGCGTAAGGTTAAGAGAATGTCATCTTCCCCTTATAATAAGATTATTTAATTAACGACAATTATATTCCACCCGTAATAAATTATTATTTATATAATTATTGTATTACTAACTGAATTTCATATTTATAATGGTGATACAAATGTCAACATAAAACTAATTAAGACTTGTGAATTATAGTAAGATACGTGAAATAGAACGGTCTCTCAGTCAGTGATTACAGAATTCCCAATAAACATTTACCAAATGAGCTCTCAGTTTTTTACTAAAACTATAAATTAATACAAATGTATAAGGACTACATTTTAACATAAATAGTTACCATACTTGTATAATGTACAAATAATTTATAATATTTAGTGAATAGATATTGAATAATTTTTCATTCCTTTCATAAAAAAAAAAAAAAAAACAGCATATAAAAACCAAGAAAACTTTACGTGATTAGTTAAAATAATCATATTATATTTTCTCTCAAAAAGAAATATGAAAGACGTCTGCTGAAGTAGTTAAGTAAATCTTAAGTATAACGTCCTAACAATAGTTTTTAATAAATAATTATGTGATAAAACATCCTTCCACATGACCTTATGGCGAATTAGTATATTCTAAAATTCAAAAAACACATAAATCAAGATTTTCCCTTTAAAAAAGTATGGAAATTGATTTAAACTGTTAAAAATAATATTTTTCAAATATATAAAAAGTTTAAGAATTTATCAAAACAGTTTGTTGTGACTAAAAAAGAACAGCAAGTTGTTGAACGTCCATGTCGGAACTAGTACAAGTAGTTTACTATAATTAATAATTGCATGATATTTATATTGTTTTGTCACATCCTGTGTAACGACAAGTAACAGAAACAGGAGATAGTAAAATGACATACTTCGATCATAGCATTTTTGGCAGTTTAATTTAAACTAAGTTAATTTGTTAAATTATTCTAAGGTAAAAACAACAGTCAAACAAAGAGTCATATTTAAATATTTGAGGAACAGGCCCTTTCTATAGGCTGTGTCAAAGTTTGTAACAAAATGTGTCTGGTCACAACTATTTTGACTAGGTACCCAGATTACTCAACAGTGATTGGTGTCATTGAGATTAACTATCTTCAAAACAGCCACGTTTTTATGTCGTTAAAGCTTTGCGCAACTCAAGACTTGACAATAATGCATTAAAGATTGTCAGGAAGTGAAAGACTGTCAGTGAAGTGCATTTTGGGGAGTGAAAGGCCTTAAAACGTGTAGTGTGATCTTTAGCCTCCTATTTCAATCTTAACTACATTTTATCAGGAGGTTGGTGGGCAACATTTTTTTAAATTTTGCCGAGCCTCTACATTTTGGTAACTACTTTATTTGGCTTGTCTAAAGGTGCCTTGTCAAGGGGCAGAGACGTAAATATGCATGAGATACAATGCAGGAATCACTACCGAACTGTAATTTACAAAAACCAGCTTTGTAATTCACCGAGGAACAAGTCGTTTCCTCAACAAACTGCCAATTTCCATAAAATACTCCGCAATTCTTAAGATACTAAAAATTTGTTTTAAATGTTTTTTAGCTTCACAGGTATTTAAAACGTTGCCATGTTTATGACATACTAATGGGAGACCGATCATTTAGAAGACTAAACCCAAATTTGAAAAGACGGAAATTAGCGACCAAATGTATCGTGAACGAATGATAGATTCGATTGTAGAAATTAGGTGTTCGTTTTATGTGACTGCAAACATCTAAATAAATCTAATTTTTACGATTTCCATTCATAATTCCATGTCACTGCAATAAAAATTAATTTGAATTCAAATATTTGATTACATTTTATAGGTATATCTAAAAAATGTTCAAACGTTCAATAAAGCAATTTAAACACTTGTGAGCTTTCATTAAAAATTTATAAATGCTATGACATAAACGATAATGTTTTTATTGCTTTTAAGAACATTATTAAATACAGCTATGAACGGTTATAAGTTAGAATTTAAGTTAACGTATTTACGTAATTAAAAACAAGGATTATAGATGTAAAAATGTTTCAACACAAATTATATATTAAAGTATTATTCTGTTCACTATAGGAGTTTATGTCTTTAAATAAATTACTAACATAGATCAAATTTGAGGATCTTACTTTTTGCCTTGAAATAATTTAATATGTTACTCTGTACACAACATAAAATCAATTACAAAATAAAGCTAAACACATTATTGAGATAAAGACAAATGTCATGAAAAGTGTAATTTATTTGCAAAAGCATTTTAACTTAAACTTGATAGTAACTTTAGTGCGTTTTACTAATATATATATTAGTAAAATAAATACTAATCGTAAAACATACAATGACGAACTATAAAATGGACAGGATGGTAAAATATGAAATCAAATCACAAATAACACTTCAATGGAAAATTAGATATTTAATTTAAAAAGTGTAAATAAACATTTTTCTACTATTTGTTGTCGTAGCCGTAATGAGTATTGGCTGAATATAAAGCATTCAAGTGGTGTGATTTGGCAGCAGCGACCTCGTGAGTGTCAGCCAGGTATCCGGTCTTCAGTACGACAGGCTTGGCCAGAGGTCCGTGGTAAGGGGCAGTGTGGTAGTTTGCACTGGATCCTCCATAAGAGCCACCATATCCAAGACCATTAGAGTATCCATAGTTTCTTCCATAGTTGTACTCTCCTCCATATCCGTAAGAGCCTTCAGATCCATATCCAGAATGGGCCTTAGATGAAACTACGGCAGTGTGGTGAGCAGCCTTAGCAGCGGATACCTCGTGAGTGTCAGCCAAGTATCCGGATTTAAGTACAACAGGCCTAGCTAGTGGCCCGTGGTAAGGAGCCGTGTGGTATGCCCCAGCATAGCTGGAGTCGTGTCCATAGCCTCCATAGCCGTATGATGCTCCATGTCCGTATCCTGAGTGTGACCTGGCTGTGGCTACAGCTTTGTAGTGCTCCGCCTTAGCAGCGGCCACCTCGTGAGTGTCTGCGATGTGTCCGTCATGTAGTACGTGAGGGATGGCGGTAGGTCCGTGGTACCTCAGATCATCATGCCCGTAATCTCCTGAATATCCTTTGTGGCTGAAGGATTGGCCACTGTAGCTGCCACACACACTGTGGATGAGTAGCACGGCTACCAAAAAGAGCATCTGAAAGTGGCAAAAAATGTTTAAATATCAGTAAAATATTCATTAAGTGATAACTGTGGGTAGTTAAATGTATAATTTAATAACATATTTTCTAACATTTCAAAGTATTCAAACTAATTTTAAGTTTGATTTTTTAAATGTAAACTCCAAGTCATTTAATATGGCATCTCCTTTTTATTTATAATAATACTGTGGATCACCATATAGTTAAATTTAATTTATGTTTTTTAGGTATCTTGGTATAGAAATATTATTGTTTCAGTATGGGATGATAAGAAATAAATTATTATTATTACTGACTGGGAAGCTGTAAGAAGTAATATAATTCAACTACCTATTGTTTGAGTGTATCATGTATCTGTGTAACATATGTATGTCGGGCTCGTATGTTTTGTTCCACAACTTGATATAAGCGCTTATAAAACAAATAATTTAATAAAGTGTGTTCTGATGTTGTGTACGATTTTAAATAACCTTATAGAAATAAATGTTTAGTAATTAATTAAAGTAAAATAAGAAGTCGAATAAACATTCCTAACTGCTTGAAATTAATGTATCAAAACTAATTATTGACAAAATGAATCATATCAATAATACCTCGTTGGAAAATATAACCTAATAACGTTTCTATGATTATTGAGCACGTTGTTATGATTTTTTTTACAATAGTGCTAAAAGACATATTTTATGTCTATAGTTACTGCACTTATTACAATATAGTGATATAAAATTATTTTCGAAAAAAAAAACTGGTGTCAGGAAAACATTTACTAACATCTATGTTATAAAATGTCAAGCCTACACAAATTTTATATGAAAAAAGATCTAATAGAGCTTAAGGTAATTTTTCTTATGATAAAGCATAATACGAGTATTTGATATAGTTCATGCTTGCAATATCGATTGTAAAACACAAATGCCAAATTAAGTGGGAGCAGGCAATCACAAAATGTGATATATTTTCTTTATTTTATTTATTATTAATGCTATGTAGGCAATAATTGATTTATTGTTGCAAAAACTTAAATTCACAGAAAAATATCTTCATGGATAATAACATTGTTAGTAAATTTGACTATGAACTTGAAGGACATTTTACATTCAACAAATATACTCCTGTGATCATTATTAATGTAGTGTTGCTCATACTGCATGAATGGTATAAATTATATGTATAGTTAATTAACTAACCAGTAATGAAATAAGTATACTATCATTACACTTTGTCGTGATGAATATAAAATTATATATGATATATATATATATATATATATATATATATATATATATATATATGTGATATAATTAAGAACTTCAAACAAAATCATATACTTAACTGAAAACAAAACGTGGTTTTGTAAAAATAAATACTCGTGAAAATTGTTATTTACAAGGAAAATATATATTTTAGTCAGACCTCTTTGAATTTTGAATGTGTTCATAAACCAAGTGATAATGTTTGATAAAAACAATGTTCTATTCCGTAAGGATATTTATGAGTGGTATAATTTTTATTTCACTAACAAAATTAGTCAATGTTATTCATACGAAAGAACCAAATACTATACGGAAAGTGTTTAATAGATTAGCATTAATAGAAAAGGATACATACAACAGCTAAAACTCACCTGGGCGTTCATGCTGAAGTGCTGAGATGATCTGTGGTTTCCAGAGGTCTGTGGTGTATAAATACTGCCGCAGTGAACCAACTTCCTGGGTCTGTACCAATACTCGGTTGTGAGGAACATCCTTAACATTCCAATAAACGAATCTCCACAAAATTAGTTGGCACTATTGAGTTAAAACCTATTGTACATATAAGCTTTAACTAAAACACGTTGGTCTCTTAATATGGAATAGAAATTATATTACTGTCACTATTATTTTATAGTAAGTTTAACCAACTTTAGAATGCCGTTCCGCTTTATGAAAATTCAAAATGCATGGCTCTTTTTTCAAATATTTCAACCTGAATAGTGATCGTATTATAAACATTTGAGTGTCATTTTAAGGGTGAGAGAACCGTTTCTAGTGGACCTCATGCTCGGCATCTTCGTAATGAATAAATAATAATAAATTCATTTATGTAGAAGATTGAAATTGTAATGGTTTTTTTTTTATTTTTAAATATGTGCGCTTTAATGCCATTATTGATAATATTAAACTTTAAGCTCAGTATATAAAATTATGATCCACTAGATTATACTTTTTAAAATCATTTAAAAGTGCTCACTATACTTCATTATAATAATCAACTTGAACCACACAATTAAAACAGGACCTCATGTTTTACCTCATTAATGATAGGACTATACGTATACTGCAACATCTAAGCGATAAATTATCCACATCAAATCAGCTGCGTTTTGGTAACCCCAAGGGATCAATACTCAGCCCACTTTTATTCTTGATCTATGTCAATGATATTGGTTCATCGCTGCAGCATGGTCAACTCGTCCAATATGCCGATGACTCTTCTCTTTGCTTTAGTGAAAAATGTAAAGAAAATCTAGAACTAAACGTTTATGTAAATATTAACAGTTTTGCTCAGCATTTTGAAATGCTGAACATTAAAACAAACTCAACAAAATCACAGGTCATCAACTATTGTTTGAAGCCCGCTGATTTTGGAAGTAGCCCCTCAGTGTTACTGGTGGATTCTGTGATAGAAGAAGTAAAGTCCACCAATTTCCTTGGAATATACCTCGACCGAGGTTTGATATAGAATGACCATATAAATAGTGTCTGCTCTAAATTATCCTCAGGCAATATACTGAGGACTCTCTAAATACTGCCCTATTCACACAGTGATGACATTATATTATGGTCTCATTTACTCTCACCTTTCCTATGAACTGGTGATTTGGGGATGTAGTGACTTCTTGAGGGTGTTCAGACTCCAAAAGAAGGCAGTCCGAATTATTAAAAATTTTAAGAGCAGAGAATCGTGCAAACCAATTTTTAAACAACTCAAGCTGTTGACTCTGCCTTGCTTGTGTATTATACAAACAATTCTATATTCTAAGTCCATATGTAACCTGATAAGGGGCAGTGACATACATAATTAGTACAAGAGGCAGAGATGCAACACAGAACGGTAGTCTATGAACACTTTACCTCACAGGTGGGTGTCAAACTAATTAACAGCTTTCTAAAGAAATGAAAATTGTTCCAAATCCAAAAATATTTAGGACTCGCTTGAGGTGAAAACTGTTGGCCCAGACTTTTTACAGCGTGAGGGAGTTCCTAGTACACGACTGGGAGACCAACTTAATTGGCTAGACTCATACCGTTGACATTGTGGGTGTTACAAACACTACAGATTGCTTTGAGTGACAGTGCTTGTATGTATGTTTGTATGTAATTGTTATGAATGACTTGTAGAATGTAGAAATGAATGAATGACTTAGATAGGGCCTTAGGTAAATTTTAATTTAACTTATTATTTAACGTTTGCGATAAAATGTATACAATATTGCCCATGCAATAAAGGAATTATTATTATTATTATCTATTTTCACGTAACATAACACAGCAAGAATAATTATTAGCCATGCGTTAAACTTTAAAAAAACTTGAATATTATATTTAGACTCTTTAGTTATGCAAACAAGATTTTCGTACATATAAGGAAGTATTTTTATAATCGTTAATTGTGTTTATGATATGACTCACATTTAAAGTGGCTAAAAGATATGTTGGCTAAATGAATATTTAAACTGTTTGGTATAGTACCAATAGTTAAACAACAATTGTCACTTAAAATTAAAATCAATTACGTCACAATCAATAAAATAGACTTGACCATTTTAAGAAGGTAATACTAGTTGTGCCGTATTATGTATAAGGAAAAATACTCAGTGAACAGTTTGTTATAAAAGTACAAAATAAAGTTCGGTAACGGAACTAAGTTCCCTCAACTATAAAATCCATAATAGAACGTAAAATTCACAAGTTTTTGGTCATAATCTAAGCAACTAGAAAGTCAGCCTCACTCTTACAATAAAGAGAGGGCTGAAGTGTTTTAAAATAAAACAGTTGCATGGTCACTGCATCAAAGACTTAAAACTTGCAAAAATATTAGGGTTTATTCTGAAAAATTCGAGCAGTTTGAAAATATAGTTATGCATTTGGAAGTATGAACTGTAACGAATAAAATGTAAACTGGGAAATTGTACACTGAGGACTTAATTAATTATTTTCTAGAGACACAAAAATATTATTAAAAAATGGAGTCAGCTGTAAATTGTGGTTCAACATACAAAAAATAGATCATAAATATTGCTGATAACAAATAGTCGACACTCGTAACGCAGTGCTGTAACTCAGCTACTTGGGGACAAAAGTGTTCTAATACATATTGATTATAATACATATTCACTGTAGCATATATATTAAATCTCAATTTTGTTTTTAATTCAAATTTACTACCCAGTACGTTTAAATAATAAACAATACAATATATACGAATCCAACATATTTATCAAACAAACGCTATGTTTTTTAAATTTTCAAATAAATGGTTTATTTAAATATTTATCTCATATAGTCCCCAAGCTGAAAACTGTTTTTTTCATAATTTTGATACAAAGGAAGGATTACACATCTTGATTCTGAGTTTCTAAGCATTGCTGTGCGTCATTAACAAAATGCACACCTTTTGCAGGTTATTTCCTAATAACAATGTGTAAAGAGTATCCTGGTAATAACATTTTAAATCCACGAATGTGTTCGTATTCTCTTATTAGCTTGTTATCATATTTATTTTCCTATTACTCGATCTACAAGAAGCTTAAAGAGTTTAAATCTGACTCACTAGTTAGTTACTCAGTTCTACTAAAACTGAGGTAGCGTCCACTCAATGCTTGCCATCGATGTGACCCCTACTAAAGAGGTTTGAATTGTCCTTGTTGGGTAATGGTCAAGGTCTGGTTCCTGTGAATGGAAGAGAACTAAGTATCAGGCTCATCCTTTGCTTAATATCAGACTAATAATACGTGGTTTAAATTCCACGTAAAGCTGCAGGTTCCTTACATAGTTTCGCCGCCTATTAGGTTATTAATAAATGGCTCTTTATTAATCTCAGTTACTAACAATAAATAAACTAGTTATTTTACAGTTATCACGCTCATTCTCCCCTTATATACACCTATATATCTACGAATGGGATCTATTAAATTGCAGTGTCCTCATTTACATGAAGAGTGGATACAAAAAAATACATTAAAAGTGTATACTATAAATGTTACGAAGAACGATAAATTTAACATTTTAGTCGATACATTATGGATCTGAAACCGATAGAATATGACTAAAGGAGGATATTAGTACAGAACGAAAATAGTTTGGTTGGCTAAAGGACAACCCATGTGTGGAGGTTAGCCAATTTCCTATTTCTCTACGTTGAACCGGGCGGACGCCACCGTGCCGCCACCTGGTTAGTTACGCATATAGCCTCCGTCCGCTCCAGTTAAGCCATGAGGCTACTCGGTCCCATTAAAACCAACATGACGTCACTTGTGTTCATGCACGCAACAAATATTTATTTGTATGTTGTATCTCAATTAAAATAATAATATGAATCTAATCTACTTTTGAATTTTCACATAGTGAATATGTATTATACTAGCCACTTCGCCGGCCATAATATTGAGTTTGATTATAAAATCAAAATGTGCAGCAAACTTTCAGTTGAAAATATATTTTCACACTATTATTCAAATAATTTGTATAGGATATCTTAGAAAAATTCAAAACATTTATATTAAATATAGAACAGCTTATGTTAAGTATAATTTATTACTGTACTCGGTTATTTTTAATTTTAGTTAGACTACCACTTTTGTGTTCAATTTGTTTTTGTTTATCAGCTGTTAATCAAATAAATAAACCAATTAATATAGCTCCATAAGAATACGATGGGAATGTTGGAGGCCAGTGGGACTGATTCCTGAGGTCGTAACGGAAAATCCTTTTTTAATGAGCCTCTAGAGGCCGAGATAAACTTATATACAAAATGTAAAGTCAGTCGTATGTACAGTTTTGGAGAAATAGTGATGAGTGGTAATTGGCTTTTATATATTATATATATATACAGGGTGTTCTGAAAAAAGGTGCCCATAAGGCAGGGCGTGATTCCTCACATCAAAAGAAGAAAAAAAGTTTTAATTAACATAGGTCCGAAAATGTTTCGTTAGAGAGTTACGGCTAGCGAAAGATTTCGCCTGAATTTCAGTTCCCCTGCTGAAACGAAGCCCTACGGGTATTTGTTGGCTGTTAATTAAGATGTACAATTTAGCGTTCCTTATGTAAAATGAACTGAAAAACGGAATAAAACCGTTTCCAGACCTGTAGCTACAGTCGTTTTTAAGATATGTGACGAAATACGCGAAACTTGGTCCCGAAAAACAAGTTCCTTTTAGGTTTGAAGCAGATTTACTATGTTAAATGTACAATAAACCCAAATTTTTTTTACAGAACTTTTAGAAAATTTAATTTCGAAGAGAAAAATGTAAAATAAGTCTATAATAGACAAACGCAACCTTTAAAAAATAATCCTTAATTAGCCTACATACAAAAACGCATGAAAAATAGACAAAATCTGTTAAGCTCTCTACAAATGTAATATTGAAATTAAAACAGCTGATGTAATAAAACAAATTAGTGAGTTACTAATATTTTTTATCAAGTAAACATTTTTAACAATCATAAATTATCATACATGAAAAAGTTATCTGAATTATCATTCAACAAAAAAGTTACACCTGTCCTAAAAAACTAACCACGTCACAGTAGATTTTCAAAATGTTTCCCCTCATTCAAAATACAAGCATCCAGCCGTCTTCTCATAGACTGCCGAACTCTTTCGAAGATCCCAGGTGTCTCGCGTATCCTTTGAATCCCATTAATAATCCTTGTGCGCAACTCTTCTATGGTATCCACAGGCGAGTCGTAGACAAGCGACTTTAAATGTCCCCATAAGAAAAAGTCAAGAGGATTGAGGTCAGGTGACCTTGCAGGCAAATGTGGGCAATTGCAGGCTACTGGGGCTCCTCGACCAATCCATCTGTTTGGATATGCTTCATTTAAAAATTCTCTTACTTGTAATGTGTAATGAGCTGGAGCTCCATCCTGCATGAACCACATTTTGTTGCGTGTGTATAGTGGCACATCTTCGAGTAACTCATTCAGATCAGTCGTCAAGAAATGTAAATAATTTTCACCATTGAGCCTATCAGGTAAAAAACGAATAAAAATTTTATCACCCAGAATAGCAGCCCATACAATTAACTACAACGGCACTCGCACTAACTTGTATTAAAGTACAGATCAACACACGCACATAATGAGCAATGGAAAAATAGCTGCTTGTCATGTTTATTTAAATTATTATAAACAATGTTACATTGTTTAAACATATGTTTTAAATAGAAATCATTTTGTTCCTTAAATCATATGTTTTAATACAACAGCTGTTTTAATTTCAATATTACATTTGTAGAGAGCTTAACAGATTTTGTCTATTTTTCATGCGTTTTTGTATGTAGGCTAATTAAGGATTATTTTTTAAAGGTTGCGTTTGTCTATTATAGACTTATTTTACATCTTTCTCTTCGAAATTAAATTTTCTAAAAGTTCTGTAAAAAAAATTTGGGTTTATTGTACATTTAACATAGTAAATCTGCTTCAAACCTAAAAGGAACTTGTTTTTCGGGACCAAGTTTCGCGTATTTCGTCACATATCTTAAAAACTACTGTAGCTACAGGTCTGGAAACGGTTTTATTCCGTTTTTCAGTTCATTTTACATAAAGAACGCTAAATTGTACATCTTAATTAACAGCCAACAAATACCCGTAGGGCTTCGTTTCAGCAGGGGAACTGAAATTCAGGCGAAATCTTTCGCTAGCCGTAACTCTCTAACGAAACATTTTCGGACCTATGTTAATTAGAACTTTTTTTCTTCTTTTGATGTCAGGAATCACGCCCTGCCTTATGGGCACCTTTTTTCAGAACACCCTGTGTATATATATATATATATATATATATATATATATATATATATATATATATATATATATATATATATATATATTTGTAAGATTTAAAGAAAATACATATGGGAGACAAAAACAAAAATTGACTAGAAACAACTACTTTGAAATTCAGATGTAATTTATTAGTGATGTAGTCAATAAATACATTGGTATGTATTTATGAAAATAATGGTAAAAACTTCAATTTTAATTTTAATTAAAATGTACTACCCAGTATTTTTATACAACTTCACATTACAGTGTCACATTATTTTTATCAAATTATGATTTTTATTCTATGATTTTTTTTAACCGTCTAAATAGATGATTTATTTAAATATTTCCCCTAACTCATATATTCCCTAAGCTGAATTTTTTTTTGTTTTTATTTTTTAATATAAAGGAACATTTTGATTCTATTTTTCTAAACTTGTTTGTGTATCATTAACAAAATGCACAAGATTGTAGGTTATTTCTTAATGACAATTTGTAAGGAGTATCCTGGTAATAACATATTAAATTTACGAATGTGTACCTGTTCCCAAATCAGGTTGTTTTCATTTATTTTCTTATTACTCAAGATATAAGAGTTTAACCCTATCTCCCTTTCCTCCTAAAGAGGTTCCTCCTAGAAGGTAGTGTAACGGCCAGAAAGTGTCTTCATATAATTCCACGAAGGCTCTAATGAACCCTAAACCCTTTCATATGAAGCAATATACCCTGTTATCATGTATACATGATCCGATAATATGTATATTTACTGATAGGTTGAATGAAAATGTGTTAATTGTAACTGTACGACTTCGGAGATGTGCTTCAAAGACTTATTTGAGCAATGAGAACTCGATAGGAAGACATTTATACAGGAGGAGTCCTGTACGTTTGTGGAAGGGAAGGGGGGTGGGTACTCGTAGGTACCCAGCAATGCAACTCAGCTATTTCTTTTTTTTTTTTTTTTTTTTTTTTTTTTTTTTTTTTTTTAACACAACCCAACCACGCATATACGTACAGTTGTATTGATCCATTCACCCACCTATACACATGTACTCAACCCCCCCACCCATATATGTAAAGCGGTACCTACATATCCACATATGTAAGTAGTATTAACCCACCCACCCCATACACGTACAGAGGTATAGACTTACAATGGTATAAATTAATGTATTTGATTGATTACGTCAATTTATGAAAAGAAACTAAGAAATCTACTATTTTTTTTGTTATTGATAGTAACGTATTTTTAATTATCTTCAGATACGTTTTAAGTATCATCATTAGCGTATTGCAAGTCGTCAGTTACGTTTTGGACATCATTGTTTACGTTTTGTTTGTCATAACGTAGTAAAAAATACAACAGTTCTTTTTTATCTTTGTTTTTTTTATATTTGTTTCATCTTTTATGTCATTTGTTATATTTTTTGTGGGATTAGTTACATTTATCAAGCCTTTAGTTACAACGTGTGTGTCATCAGTTAATTTTTTGTGTGCTATTAGTTTTGTATTGCGTACAATTAAACGAGACAATCCCCTGAGACTTAGTATTTTCCACCAAAGTAAGGCTGTAAATGGTTTAAAAAATACTATTTACTGTTCGTATATCTTAACAATATACGCTATAAAATAAAGAGCAAACAAATAGTTAAAGGGTTGGTAATTTTTAGTTATAAAACAACCATAAAAACAGCAATGTCCAATACCCCTTCATTTTAAAAGCTCACCCACTAATCATGTGGCCAACGACCATAACATGAATAAAAACCAGACTTGTGGAAAATTATATGGTATATCATGGAAAAGGATGTTTTAATTTTAAATGAAAACATCGTAACAAAAAATAGTTTAACCACCACGTATATGCAGGAATGTAAGTTGCAAAAGAATCAAGAATATTACACGAACGTGAATGAAAATGAAAAACGTAAGAAGACAAAGTATTTGTTTATTCCACAAATAGATTTTTGTAATGATCCCTGCCTGAAGGTTTTTATAAGTTAAAACACATTTTAAATTTATGTAAAATACAGATTAAAACATTCTAGCAAAAAATGTTTTAGATAATTAATTAATGATAAAAATAAAATTCAGTAGCAACTTTTATATTTATATTTTGTAGAATAACACAGCCACCATATTTAAAACGCTGTCTAGTGGGTCAGTAATTCTAATTATATATGAGTGTATCATGTCCTTTATTGGAATGTTAAGGATGTCTCTTACATCCTAGTATTGGTACAGTCCCAGGAAGTTGGCCCACTGCGAGCTGTATTTATACACCACAGACCTCTGGAAACCACAGATCATCTCAGCTCTTCAGTATGAACACCCAGGTTAGTTTTTGGTTAGAATTTATATTTATTACAACACGTAAATATTTTTTTAAATTACTAAATTAATTTAAGTAATCAAATTTCATACTTGAAACGTTAGAAAATTTACCAGTAAACTGTGAAACTGTAAACAATTTGCAAATATGTATAATGGTTGTTTCAAAAGAAAAATTTAAAAAAAAATTTTCTTAACACAGTCTATATAAACATAAATATTTTGACGTACTTAAAGTTATGATCGAATCAGAGTAATAGTTTACTACAATATTTGGTCATTTATAATTTCTTACTTCATGTATTATAAATATTATTTAAAATTGTAATTCCTAGCCTTACATTTTTACTTTATTTCACGTCATTGTTATATATTGTAAGTAAAATAAAAATGAATAATTAATTTTACAATTAGTAACATCATAATATTACATATAATTTTAATATACTTTTACATTATATTATTCATAAAATTGGTTTAAACAATTAAGTTTAGGTTGATACATATTATATTGTGTTTCATGTACTTTTATCATGACTGAAAAACGTTAAATATTCTCAAATAATATACATTAAAGCAACGTGTTTAACGTTTTTATAAAAAAATTTAATTTTGCATTTTTGTTATTAGTATTATTAGTTATTTATTATTGTTAGTTAAATAAAGTATGTTCGTTCGACATGAAATAGTTGTATATCGTGAACATTATATTACTACATAGTGATGTAATAGTAAACTATTAAAAGTAACAGGTCTATTAATAAAAAACATTTATAATGATTTTGTTCTGAAGTATCAAATAATACTCTATATGATAATCAAATGGTTCAGAAAAAACATGTAATTTACCAAGATCCAGTTACTATATTATTATGTAAAAAAGGGCTCTTATAAATTTACTACCTGTAAAGCCTTGATATATTTTATGAAGCCTTATTCTTCGCGTTTTTTTTCAGCACAGAAAAATGTATTAAAAAAATATAACAAATTATAAGTTATATTGTCTAATACATTTATGTTGATAATAATATGATATTTTTTAAGTTTGTGAGATAAAAAAAATTGGAACAAGTTTTTGGATAAGAATAGTTTGTTAATGTACAAGGCTAAAAAAATTGTATCCACAGTACTGGCTATATAACATTATTGTACTAATGTTGAGGTATTTTCAGATGCTCTTATTGGTAGCCGTGCTACTCATCCACAGTGTGTGTGGCAGCTACAGTGGCCATGCCTACAGTAACGAAGGATATTCAGGAGATTACGGTCATGATGATCTGAGGTACCACGGACCCACCGCCATCCCTCACGTACTACATGACGGACACATCGCAGACACACACGAGGTGGCGGCTGCCAAGGCGGAGCACTACAACGCTGTAGCCACAGCTAAGTCACACTCAGGATACAGACATGGAGGATCATACGGATATGGAGGCTATGGACACGACTCCAGCTATGCTGGGGCATACCACACGGCTCCTTACCACGGGCCCCTAGCTAGGCCTGTTGTACTTAAGTCTGGATACTTGGCTGACACTCACGAGGTCTCCGCTGCTAAGGCCGCTCACCACACTGCCGTGGTCACTGCTAGGGCTCATTCTGGATATGGATCTGAAGTCTCTTACGGATATGGAGGAGAGTACAATCATGGAGGAAACTACGGATACTCTAATGGTCTTGGATATGGTGGCTCTTATGGTGGTTATGGACACGGCTCCAGTGCAAACTACCACACTGCCCCTTACCACGGGCCCTTGGCCAGGCCTGTCGTCCTGAAGTCTGGATACCTAGCCGACACTCACGATGTCGCTGCTGCTAAAGCACACCACCTTAGTGCTTTACACTCGGTCAATACTCATTATGGCTACGACAACAAATGGTAGTAAACGTTATAATTCGAATCATACACAAAGTCAATAAATAAAATATTTCAAGCAAAATATTTAGTTCTTTATTACAGTAACATAATTTGAACGTAGCTCTGTGACGAAATTATGCATCTTAAAGATCAGATACGAGCAATATGTACTTTTCGTTTTTCCTAAAATATTCATATTTTAAACACACTTTTCCATGTTTCTCCTTGTTAGGGGCTGGCAAGAAATATTTATACTGTAAAGGTGTGATCTATTTTCTAAATTTTTATTTAAAATGGTTATATGTTTTGTTTTATACTGCATTGAAATTAAATTCATTATTTTGATTTGATGTATTAACTTAAGTCAAATATTCATATAACTTGTGGAGACCGGCATACTAACCCCGTCACTCACTGCGCTCGTGACACCTCGGCCTTCGGTCTGGGTAATGCATGTTGGTAGTAAGATTCACTTGATACGCTCGTGACAACTTGACCTTCACCTTGAGCCTCGGCCTGTAACTTTTGACTACAAATATTAGTATTTAAAATATATCCCGTAAAATCATAATATTCAATTTATTTACAGTATCATGTACAATACTTGCCTTGTACTTATTTATTTTTATAAGCACCCAATGACATTTCTTAACATATTTAAAAAATATTCAATTATTTTCTCTTACAGTTGAATATTAATTAAATAACTAAAATAACTGCATTAGAAGACCATTGAAGCCTCAAGGCCAGTATATTGGGTCCATATAATCGAATGTGAATTTTTACAACTTTCCCTGGTTTAACATTATAAGAGGTCTAACTTCTTCAATATTACAAACACTTTTGTTTCCATTCCAATAGGCGTGAAAGTTTTTTCAAAATTATTATTTATATTGAACAGCTGTAACTTTTCAATTTATTTAAATCTCTCTCCATGTTAGTTTTATGGCCGAAAACGATACTTTAAGTGTTTCACATACAAATAAGGAAAAACTAAGACCTTATTGCACAACTACGAAAAGAGGCAAATTTTTAAATAAATTAACAGAGGAGTTGCGTTAGCAAAAAACTGCTTCAGGTATTATATAAATATAAGGATGTCTATTTTTACCAGGCAATATTGAAGGTAAGTAATTTACAGAGTATATCTATATTTTTCTAAATAGTAAATATTTAATATTTACGTCAAATTTTTTCTACCAAAGAAAATTATTCCCTATTTAAATCGAAATTTGGAAGTTAATGTTTTATGGTAATGACCTGTTGTGGGATGAACCTCCCTTGTAGGGAGAGAACACTCTTGAATCGACTTCAAACTGGGGTTGGCAGATGCAATTATTGGAAGTATAAATGGGTATTGACACTAGAAAAGTCATGTGATTGCGGGGAGTCTATCCAAACGATGGATTACATAGTTACAGAGTGTGCTCTCTTTTACGGAGAGATTGGTCATCATACATTGAATCAGTGAGGGGGTCTTAGATGGCTCGATGGAATGGACTTAGCTTTGTGACAGGAAATCACTTTACATTTTATAATCAATGCACATACAATCAAGACTTTTGGATATTTATCCAAATATACATCACAGCTCTATAATTAACAAATGGTAGCTGACAACAAACCATACGATATATATATATATATATATATATATATATATATATATATATATATATATATATATACCTGAAACTATTTTTGATCGGTTTAAATGCCAAATAAAATAATTTCAGCTATAAAATGTTTGTACAAAACTGTACTTACAATTTTACAAACAAAAGCCTTCCACATTCGCAATTTGCATTTGTGCAGTATACCACACTACCCCTCATAATCTTGTAAAAGTATTGCTCTTAAGAACATATAAGTACAAGGGCTCATAACATCATCACTTCCTGTTACTGCTGCACATCAGTCAGATCATGTCG
>JAQJVL010003583.1:0-58289 GCA_035578905.1 Stictocephala bisonia | reverse complement strand
TTTTTTAAAAACCCACGTACTCCATGGATAAAACTACATAAATCAAAGACCATTTAGTATTTAACACTTACAATTCATAATCTTAAAAAAAATACAATAAGTTTTATGTTTTACTGGTAAAATAAAGAAAATATGATGAAAACAAAATTGAAAACTGTAATCTCAATGTCATGAGATATAAAATAAAACCAAAGTATCAAATAATAACTTTTTTTGTCACAGTAATGGAACAATACCAGAATATTAGTCTCATAATCATAAATACTTTAGAAAGTCACCCACTCTGGTTGCTTTTACTGCTCCATTGGGCGAGGGGGTTTTCAGTGTCGTGGAAATTTGACAATAAAAGAAAATAACGCAGATACATTACGTGGATCCTCTTATCTTTCCACACTTATCCCTCAAACTTCTACAGCAATTTAGAATTGTATAGTCTACTCAATAGAAAGTAATTTATCATATTCAAAAGGAGACTCATACATTTATCTGTTTATTTATCGTGTATTACTGCATTTAAAATTCATTTATTGAAAAAGTGACCATAAAGAATAAGGAAAAACATCTTTTTATTGAATATTTAATCCCAGTTCAGACGATGAAAATTACATTTGATTTAGTTATTATTTTGAACTTTAAATATAATGGCCAAGTTGAAGTCTGGTAAGTTTTAATTTAAGCAGAAGAAAGTTTTAATTATGAAGGGAAATAATTGGTTGTTTAGTGATATTACTAATATAAACGTCACCTTCATTATAATATGTATAGTTTGAATGGAGGTATGTTAAAGTCAATAATTTTTTGTACATACAAAACAGTTGGAAAACGTGAACAATTTTTTACACGTAAAGTGATTCGTGTGTAAGGTGTGTAGGGTGGGTGAATAAGGAGCTCAATGTAACATTGTTTTCTTTGTGTCTTAAAACGTCATCACTCTTATTTAAACTTATGTTAAGATGTCCTCCCCGTTTATATTTTTCAATACATTTTAATACTATTTTTAGAATAAATTTTGCAATTTTTTCACATTTTATAATTTATAACATTACATTTATGTGTGGTTTGGTTTGCTGGCTGGAAGTTAATAGCAATATCTCTGTAAGTGTATGTGCGAGTTTGTGTGACAGTATGGCACCGTACATAAATGGTAGGGGTGAGCCAATTTTGCCATGCAAATAATTTGAATTTAATAAAAATTGCTCTTAAATAAACAAAAAGTAAATGTTAAAGATTTGAAGTTCATATAATGACTTTAAAGTTCAAATGAGGTTTTAATAAATAGGTGTTTTATATTGCAACAGATATTTTGTTGACATAATATTTTTATAATACTGTATCTAACCATTTTACGAATATATTATTCCAAAGTATATACTGTGATTAAAATATAAATATATTAAAAATAAGGCATTGTAATGCATTTATATAAAATAATAAAAATGAGTAGATAAAGCAATTAAAAATATATTGATATCAATAACAACTTATGGAACAATAATATGACAGTATTTTATACTGTAAAAATTTCTTCATTAAACACACAATACATTTTATTTTGTTCTTAAAAAGCATAATACAAATCAATTAAGTTGTTATTGGATTAAATCTTTAAATATGGAATAGATTTCTATAGAACATTCTTTACCAATCGAAAAAGAAATTAAAAAATCTAATACTAAGTACTACTTAAAATCATAATCGTAGAATTGTCTTTATTTTATCAAGTAGCCTGTTTATGCTAAAGACAAAATGGAAGATCAGTTCGCCCCTCTGAGAGCCAACATTAGACGTTGTGATAAGTTAATGTGATCCTTAAACGACCGTTATACCCCGCAACGTTTGGAAGTATAATTGGAATGTTCTTAAATGTACACAATCGCCCAAGTTGGTTTTCTTGGTAATGATGTCTTATAATAACTTATTTAAAATTACGGCTCTTATGATGCGGTTAGTTAATCATAATCGCATTTTAAAATACATGTAAAGTTTAGTATGTACCTAATAAATATTATTACATATTTGGGTGGATTTAATTTAACCAAAACTTGTTCTTGAAATATATTTTACTAAATAAAATTTAATAATTTTATTTTGTTAGCATATGTATGTTACATACGGCTAAAACCAATTACAGTATGTAAAAATTTGACGTTTACTTAACTGTTACACGTTTGCATAAGATTCCCTCATAAGTATTATTAATAATAATAATAAATTAAAGATAAATATTATCAGTAAAAAAATGAGACAGTGGTTAGATTACAACAGGAAATGCGGTACAGGAAATGGAGTTGGTAAAATTTGAGTAGGGCATCCAGCGAGTGTTAACTCAGAAATCAAGGGATCGGATGTCAAGGAAGCAGGGTCAGCACTGTACACAGGATGACCAGAATAATAAAATTTGAGACTCACCAAAATTAGGCCGATGAATGCTGATGCGACGGAGATTCAGCAGAAGTTCCGATGTTCCGCCCAGCATGAAAACGGTCCTATAGGGTGATTTGTAATAGGACCACCGATAGTAATTGGTGCTTCCGAAATTGTAGGCGTGTCCAGTGAGTGGCAGGTGGAAGGAGATACTAGGGAGAGAGTGGGAAAAGAAAGGGAGTCTGAGGAGAGTTCGGCAGGAGAGAGGACTTCGGGAGATAGACCAATAGGGAGGACCAGCACCTGGTGGTCCAACTATCTAGACTTCGTCAACCTGCCCTGCAGAGCAAACACGGGGCGAGCTAGGAGGTGGACTTGGAGCCACGGTCCAACCCGTTGCGAGATCAACACCCGGAGGACTTCACGAGCGGCCAACCTGAACCTGAGGGACGACCGGACTTGCAGCCTATCCTGAGGACCAGAGAAACCACCTCAAGGGATTTCAAGTGACTCCACCCACCCCCAAGGGACTACAAGCAACTCCAGACCTAACCAGCCCACCTGACTCTGAGGGACAAGAGGATGCCGAATCTACTACGAACCGTGGACACCCCATACCTGCAGAAGACGAGTCCAGGGGTATGTGAATATTTGTTTAACACCTCCAAGGTTTAAGGGGAGCAAATTTAAGTTGTAGGGGAAAAGAAATGTTGTAAGGTTCAATTACGTTTACCTACACCAAAGCGTAAGCCGACAGGCAGTAAATTTATCAGATGAGACGGTCATAATAATCGTAATTTAATGATAAAATAGAATTAACTGTTGAGGGAATTTAGTCTGGATTGTTAATTTAAATTGCAGATATATAAATACGTACGTCCATGTAATGGATCATTGTCCGTATAAGTGGTTGTTTTAAGTTGATATAGATATATGTAGTAAATGAATAAATATATCGTTGAATAAATAAACCATAAATATTAGGTACTTCTTGGGAAGGATAAAGGATAGCAACTAGGGCCATTTGAATATTTAGCTTATCGCTTGAAAATATTTGTACAATAATATAATTAAAATTGTACGGTAAATTGATTATGTTGTCATAGTTAGTAAGGTTGATATATTAGTGTTTGTTTGTTAATTTTGATGGGAATAGTTGATTACTTATTCTTGAGTATAGCTTGTTGGTGGATATGCAATTTCACTTGTTAGTGCAGATGGCTTGTACATATAAACTTATTTAGCTGATTCTTAATGTGACGTTATATAATAATTTAGAGGATTGTGATTTAATAGTATAGGAGTTTGCTGTCGCTTGTTGTAAATAATATTCTTGAAAGTATTGATTCCCCGGGCTGTATATTCAAGGCCTATGTTAATATTCAATTGACTGAAGATTTATAAACGTATAATTATAATTCTATAATTTGTATTGTCTAAATATTGAATAAGAAGGGTATATCAAATGAGGTGTATAGTATAAAATAGGATAAGATAATTGTAATATTTTGGAAGGGATTGTAAAGATGATCTGCTGTAATAATAAATTTGTGTTGTACTTTCACCAGTGTCAATAGTTATTCCAGGTCCTGGTTTCCTACACTAGCTAAGCGAGTCATTAAGTTCAAATTATGTCTCATTACTTATATAATAGTCAGTTGTCATTAACATTTTAAACATTTTTAAGTTCAGAGGAAGTAAGAGTTTACCTGGTGGAGAAAGACTTTACAAGTACCAAGAACAAACTGTAGTACCCCGGTGGTCAGAAAGTCTATGCCCACTGTTGTTAACTCATATATAATCATCTATGTATTACCAAAGTATAATACTGGTGGCTACACTTAAAGAGGCCGACTTTACTCTCATGACAAAATAAATAGTCATTGAAAAAATAAATATTTAGCTAGAATTAGTAATACTACTATATGCTGGTCACACCTTTTAATTAATTAAGTCCTGGTGCTTACTTTGTTACAGAAAAAATATTTTTTAAAGATTATTGTTTGATTAGTTAGGAAAACATCCTTTTTATACCATTAAATAGTAACTTGTAGTGAAATTATAGTGAACATGTATTGTGATTCATAATATTTATTGGATTTGCTTAGTTTGTTATACACTTTTTGTATTTTTTAAAATTTTATTTGAAGACATTTTTGCAAAGACTTTTACAATTTTGGTTCGACTAAATTTTAACTCGTCCTATTTATTACTATCCTGTTGATTTTTAATATAATAAAGGCTATATCGGTTATTGTTGTTTTTGCTCGTTTGTTTTAACTGTTATTTTATTGGCCTATGCTGTTCTTTTATGATCGGTTATAATTGTCGTGGTGAGTAATCGAATAAGAATAAGAAGAATAAGAATAAGAATATATTTATTTTCTCGAAATATATACATAAAATACATATAATTACATTCAAACATAAAAAGGTTTCTTCTTAATTCTCTGTTAACAAAATAAAACTTATACTACTAGAACAAAACCTTTCATAAATTACATATTTCAAGAAAATACTAGGACCTCCTAAGGCAATGCCTGTTTTAGAGGTTCCTTCTTTTCAAATAAATCTTAATATGCGCATGAGCAAATAATATTAATTTAAAATAAAAAATCCCAATTCTTCAAAATATAAACACTAATATAAAAACATAAATAGCTTAAACCTTAACTCTAAATTTAATGTTATCCTAACCCTAACAGTATAGCTATATATAAAAATAATAGGAAACAAAATAAAAACGAAACAATTTATGACTAACCAAATATCAGGCTTGGTTAGACCGGGCGTTTTCCTCAATCCCAAGTATTCGCCGACAAACAAAGTCATGAGTCACATCCCATCCCTTTCCGCCATCTTCCTGCCCTGCCCATAATTAGTAGACACACCCAACGTGTCCCATTGTTGTTTGTCCAAGAATTTATTCAGTTAAAAATAATTGTTAACTTTCCCACGTCTGCCAAATATGTATACTTTACTATGTTATCTGAAATAAATATATGATACAGTGAATAAGTATTTATAGGGTATTAAAATTTATACGATTATAAATGAATAATAAAAATATGTTTGAAAGTGTATTGCTTTAAACTTGAATATTTACAAGGTAATCTATACTTTCTTGCTTTAATAACCAATTTTTTACTTTGTTGGAAAATAATTTTATATTTTTCAAATTTTGCAGAACAATTGGTATTGAGTTAAACATTTTTGGTCCCAGAAATAAATAACTTTTTGTATAGAAAGTGAGATTTGGTTTGGGAACCATAAATACATCCTTTTTTCTTAGCTTAACTTTATGTATTTCGACAATTTCAGGCAAATTTCTCTTCATTACATAGTACATTTTTAAAACTTTATGAACAAACATATATTTTAATGGTAAAATCTGTTGTTTTAAAAATAAATGATATGATGCTTCCATTGGACCTTTCTTACAAATTATTCGAATAAACTTTTTTTCTTGTATAAATATGTGCCTAATATTTGATTCATAAGTCCCACCCCAACAAAAGAGCCCGTAATCTATTCTACTATGTACAAGGGAAAAATATATTACTCTCAATGTTTGTTCACTACAGATATTTTTTAAGAAATAAAAATATCTTAACGTTTTATTAAGTTTATTTTTTAAATCTTGAACATGCATTTTCCAATTAAGCTCTTCATCAAGAAAAATTCCCAAATATTTAATATTGTCTGCCTGCCCAATAACAGCACACTCCGTACAGCATGTCTTACTACATAAGCATTTTGTACAATTGTATATAATTTCATTTGTAAAGAAGACTCTTTGTCTTAAACTGAAATTGATAAATTTTGTTTTTTCCGGACTTAACAACATATGGTTGTCAGAGAACCACCACTGTAGTGCTTGAAAGTCGAAATTCATAGCTTCCTCAATGTCATTCCAATTATCTTTCACATAGCATAAAGCAGTGTCATCCGCAAAGGATGTTAGTTCACCATAAAATTTTGCATTACACAGATCATTTATGTAGATTAAAAATAATAATGCACCCAAAACTGACCCCTGTGGTACGCCATATTTTACTATATCCAAACAACTAAATGAATTTTTAATTTTGACACACTGTTTTCTATTTTCTAAATAACTTTTAAACCAATCAAAAACCACCCCTCTTATACCACATTTATATAGTTTTTTCAAAAGTATACCATGATCAACACAATCAAAAGCTTTTTTTATATCCAAGAAACTTGCACTTACTTTTTTGTTCATATTTATCCCATTATAAACATTACTTATAAAATTGTGAAGGGCAAGTTCAGTGTTTAACCCCTCTCTAAAACCAAACTGTGAAGAACTAAAAAACCTGATTTTTTCAAGATACTTGACTAGTTTTTTTTCCTT
This sequence comes from Stictocephala bisonia, assembly GCA_035578905.1. Lineage (NCBI taxonomy): Eukaryota > Metazoa > Arthropoda > Insecta > Hemiptera > Membracidae > Stictocephala > Stictocephala bisonia. The sequence goes on along the minus strand of JAQJVL010003583.1, from coordinate 51,547 downwards.
ATATTCCTTTTTTTTCTTTATAATTATTTATACTGTCTTTTTTATTCGTTATTTGTATGTTATTCAATGTATGTACTTAGTAAAGACGTTGATTGCCAACCATGGGCTGAAACAAATAATTTTTGCAAACAAATAATTGCATTATAGGTTCTAAAATAGTAAATTTCATATTAGTAGAGTGACCTATGTTTGAAGACTACTACTATGTAAATAAAAAAATATTAATATATTAGAAGAGAAGTTTGGAATTAGCTAAATTAAAATCAATCCAACCAAGTCAATTTGAAGAAATAAGATTTGTTAGCCTTAAAACGCCGTTTTTATAGTATATTTTAAAATCATAATATCTCAAATAATTGGAAAAATACGTGAGATCATAACATCTATCAGCTAGTACGTGACAGTAGTACATTGTGAGTAAGATATGCCTAGAACCAGTGGTATCCTGTTAATACGTCATTGTGTAGATCCCAGCCTTGGGGGAAGCCTGACTGATCTTCCGCTGACTCTGCAACAACCGAAAGCCAATACGTGCAAATACCGACAGTACATTGTGAGCAAGATATGCCTGGGGACCAGTGGTAACCCGTTAATTCATCATTGTGTAGATCGCTGCTCTTGGGAAAGCCTGACTAATATTCCACTGAGCCTGCAACAATCGACAGCCAAAACGTGCTAGTACATTGTGAGCAAGATATGCCTGGGGTCCAGTGGTAACCCGTTAATTCATCATTGTGTAGATCGCTGCTCTAGGGAAAGCCTGACTAATATCCCACTGAGCCTGCAACAATCGACAGCTAACTTGTGCTATGCCTGGGGACCAGTGGTAACCCGTTAATACATCATTGTGTAGATCATTGCTCTGGGGAAAGCCTAATTGATATCCCACTGAGCCTGCAACAATCGACAGCTAACTTGTGCTATGCCTGGGGACCAGTGGTAGCCCATTAATACATCATTGTGTAGATCGCTGCTCTAGGGAAAGCCTGACTGTTATCACACTGAGCCTGCAACAATCGACAGCTAACTTGTGCTATGCCTGGGGACCAGTGGTAGCCCGTTAATACATCATTGTGTAGATCATTGCTCTTGGGAAAGCCTAATTGATATCCCACTGAGCCTGCAACAATCGACAGCTAACTTGTGCTATGCCTGGGGACCAGTGGCAGCCCGTTAATACATCATTGTGTAGATCATTGCTCTTGGGCAAGCCTAATTGATATCCCACTGAGCCTGCAAAAATCGACAGCCAATAATTGTATTCCCCACTACTTAATTGTTTCAGAGAAGAATCACGAGGATATACTAATAACTCCTTTCAATTTTAACCTGACGAAGAAAATCATAACAAAGTATTAATTTTAAGTGTTGGAATTAGATTTTTTGACTTGTTAACAAACAAATGTATCTAATAATACTTATAAAATTAACCAAAACAACAAGTAACATTCAGTTTGGGAACTATATAATAAGTTCATAGTTTATTAAAAACCATAAGGCCTTGGCCTTTGAAAGAAACCACGATCATTGTTTTCATACTTTATATACATAATAAGAAAGAATTTAAAAACTTTTTTATAAACATTGTGATTATTTAATATTTTAACACCATTTAAAATTTTAAAATAATGGTGATAGTAATTTACTTAATGCTGGCCTGTCGGAGTCACTCTCGCCATTCACCATTCAGCCTAATGTGTAAACATTATTTAAATAAGAGGTTCTTTTAAACAGTGTAAGTTAGCTATGTGAAACAAAATTACAAAATAACATGGGACAGTGAAGTGGTTGGTAAACAAAACATACAGGGGTTCAACTATGAAAAATTATCATATAGCTTCACATTAATTTTTGTAACATTAAGAAAGTCATGTACTATAATTGAATATTATTTACTAATTACACTAAAAGGTATCAATAACAAGGTAACTATGCATTTACGTCTTTTAGTGTAACTAGTGAAAAATGCAAATTGTAGTAAATGGAAACCAAGTTGCCCTGTTTTAAAATTTTATATGACTATGATACTGTACAATCTGATCATAACAATTCTGCAACAACAAAATTAATTCATTAGTTTAAACACATGATGTTATAATTTAGCCTATTGCAACAGTTTTCATTTAATTTGATTTAGTATCTAATGATTCACTTAATAAAATAACTACGTAAGAATACTATTGAAAACTTAAAGGCCAGTGGAGCTAACATCAACGATGCCCAGACATCATTTACATGATATTTTATCTAGTCTAGACTTCGAGAATATCTATGCATTCATTATTATAGTTACTTTTTCTCATAATAATTACTGTTTAAACAGATGACACGTGAAAACAGTTCTTTAAATGCGTAATATTTTAGTAACCCATCAATGTTGTCTATAATTAATATAAATGTATAAAAGTAGGCTTTAAAGACAAGATTTGAAAAACTCAACACACCAGTTGTTTTCACTAAGATATTGGCATAATCGTTGTGGAAGATTCAGATTCTCAGTTAAGAACCAATAAAGGATCAGCCCGGTTCAATGGTAATGAACGCCAATTGAGTCCAAGGGCTGGTCGTAATGAAGTTGTTATTGTTGTAGACTAATTTATCCATTATCTTCTGTCTATTTCAGTTAGCTTAGTTGAAAAATGGTTTATGACAGTATTCTGTGAATTTTATATTTATTCTTTATACTTAATTAAAATTTTAAATTGTTGATGCCACTTAATTAAACTAAATGAATCTAATTACATTTTACAGATAGGGAAGACTAAGGTTGTTGGACATTTTCCATCATTATGTGAAAATTACCAATCACGACGTTTCGATTGGGTAGAACCCAAACCATTTTCAAGTGCTTTGGTTTACATCTACACATGACAACATCTACACATGACAACCCACCATTACACATACATACATCTACACATGACAACAAAATGAACTGCTGATAAATACAAAAAGAAGTTCATTTTGTTGTACACCATTCTATGATCTAGGTTAAAACTTAAAATGTAGATAATTATTAATGTAGATAAGTTTATTAGTTTAAGGACGTAGTTTTATAACATGTTTGTGTAGATGTAATTTAGTTTTTGGCACTTGAAAAGGTTTGGGTTTTAACATCGTGATTGGTAATTTTCACGTAATGATGACAAATGTCCAACAACCTTTGTCTTCCGCATCTGATACTCCATCATTAACAAATTTCAAATACATTTTACAGTTATAACTATACAAATTAAATATTCCTCTGGAAATGTGTCTTCGTCAAGTAATGTAGATTATATTTGTAAGGATAATAGTTTTATAACTTAAACTATTAAGTTTAATAGTTTAAGTTTAACTAATAGCCAACAAAAACTATTAAACGGCTTCCTAACAGTTTTTAACAATATAGTTACAATAATATAAGTAAATAAACAATAAGTTAGATCTGGTTAAGGCATATTAATTTTAAATTGTAAATAATAACGAGTTTGTTAATTTCGAATTTAATAATATGTGTACTGGTAGCCTAATGTTTAACTCTTCGGGAAATGTTTTAAATAAACAGTTTTTTCTGTAATATTAAAACAAAAATCCCTAAATATGCCAATGAAATACTGTTAGACATGTGCCTTTTTAGTAATAGAAGCAAAGTAATACCAAACAAATTTGGATATTTTTATGGATATATTTGATATTTTAACTAATAAAATAGAGATCTACAGCTAAATGTGTGAAATAAAATGCTATAATTTGGTATTTAGCATTGTATTTTAATACATTAAATGTATTATGCTAATCTACTTTATTACTAACATATTTGAATTAAAAACACTCTTTTTCATCTTAGTACTAATTCAAAATACGTTTATTTTAGTTTTTTTTCTGTTACTCAACCATGTGTTACATAATCTAATGTTTATAGTTTTTTTTTAAACCGAATGATAATCATCAGCTGTCCTGTAGATTGCATGTTTTGTCTCTTTTATCCAATTTACACTTCTTACAAAAAAAAAGTAATTACTTCAACAGTATTATTATTTGTATACTTGTAGCCAAAATTAAGTCCAATGCCTGATTTACAACTAAAAAAAGAGAAAAACAATGAAAAAACAAGGAAAACTCTGATGCGACACAGTAAATTTAATTCAGTGGCATTAAACTTAATAGTTAAGATATATAATTATCTCAGCTCCTGTGCCTAGAACTAATGAACTTATCTGTAAATAAATTTAATTACTGTAATTAGTTCTCGAAAATAATATCAGCACTAAACTCATGCATCAAACTAATTATGGGTTAGCATACATATACTTTATGTTCACCACTAGAAGGAAGATTAATCTCCTACAACAGAAATTTGGTGAAAGCATCATAATGAGAATACCATAGTCTGAAGGTGTAAATAGTAACAAAGTACATATATTTGTTTCCACTGATTTTAGTTTCACATTGTGCAATATACTTCCCATCCTACGTATTGTTGTATCCTAATTATTGAAAAATGGACGTTTAGAATTACAAAATAAAATAATTATCCTGTTTATACTTAATATTTACGCTTGTGCTTACCACAGTCACAGGCATTTTGTTAAATTACATTTTCTTAGGTTTACGTGTACTATTTTATAATTTGTCAACCTATAAAATAAACCATTTAAAGAGTACTAAATTTAGATATACAATTGAAATAAATAAAATAATAATCACACAATTTAGGTAAACTATGGAATCCTGATCCATTTCAGATAATTAATTACTATTTACGACTGAACATTTACGAAAACAATTTATGACTGCCTTTCATGAGATCCTATAAAATTTGGTTATTAATCATGATTTTTTAAATTTTTTCGAAATATATAAAATTTAAACCTGATTAAGTGGGTGGGAACTTTACATTATTGTATAATCATTTGCTAAATATATCATTTTTAGTAATGTTAAATTTATTACCTTTTAGGAATTGTTAAAACGTTAAATTTACTCCATGTAGACCCGAAATTGCAAAATTGCAAGTTACGTTCTCAGGTACCAACGGTAATAGGCATTGCCATAATTCGACGTAATCAGTAATCCCCAACTAAGAGTGTGCTTGGAGCTTGATTGGTTATCTCATAGGGCTTCTTAGAGTCAACTATGCAATTAGAATCTGTTCTAATTACGGTATTACTAAACGTAATATGTAAAATAGCATGTTGTAAATGTTTAAATGAAATATTTGAGTTACCTTTAAGCTGTTCATAGATAAGGAATATTTCATGATCGAGGGACTTTACTTGACTCAGCTCTTAATGTATCTCTTTGGAACAATTCCGCATGATTGTAGAACAGTTACGGTTGGTTAGGTACTTAGGGACACTAGTGTCTCATAATGACATAGGTCCATTAGTTTGATCCCTTTAGGTCCTTTCTCATATCATACCATAATGGTTTGTCATCATATATAGCAGCTGTTTATCTTTGTTTATCTTATAAATTATAAATTTGCATAGTAGTTTATTGGATTAAAGTAGTTTTAAGATGAGGCCAATAAATTTACAAAAAATATAGCTCCTTAAATTTATTAGTTTTGACAAGTAATTAAAATTATTCTTTTACATTTTAGTATTTTCTTTTCATATTTGTATGATGTAAACAGTGTATGACAACTGTTTCGGTAAAAGATATTTTCAAACTGGAGATAATATTTGACATTTATTGATGTGTGTATTTTGTTTAGGTTAACTTTATTATATATAGTTAGGCATTTTAAATGTCACATTGTTATATTACTTTTTTTACATTTTAGTAATGTATTAATTAATTGATATATTCTAAAATCCTCGGTTCTTACATTTTCTATGCATATAGTTCGTTTTGAAGGAAATGTAAAGTAAATCTTCAACAAGTTTATGATTCGTTAACCCTCGATCCGGCATTTTACGAAATTTCGTACAATTGTTTCGTCACCAAACTGGCATTGTACGAATTTTCGTACAATTGCAGCGTCGGAGATTTACCATATTTATAATGTGCAAAAATCGAGCTACTTCGATGTTTTTATACTCTATGTACTCAGCGTGAACATACAATTCCAGTGGTATGCAACAACGCACACTGCACTGTATCGGCGTTATTTTAAAACGTAGTGAAAGTTGAAGAAGGAAGCCAGTCTCTGAGTCTCGCCATTTTTGTTGTTGTTTAGCCTGCCGGGCCTGATTTCAACTACGGTAAATAATTATCGTTTGCAATGTAATTATCACTTCTAGTGTGTTTAGAAGTGTATTATATTGTATTAGAGCATGTTTTTAGCTAAATTTTAGTATATAATAGAACTCTGTAGTGTTTGTAGAAAATTTGTATCATATTTTTGAATGTTATAGTAACCGTGGTTACTAATTTTCAGGTTTTTGTATACGTTCCAGTTAAAAATTAAAAAAAAATATTTTACTTACAAACCTAATAAACTATATATTTTCTGAAACTAGATAAAATTTAAAACATTTTGGCTATCTCACATTTCTTTTTTTATCATCACAACATTGATCATAGGGGGTGGTCCCCCCCTATTTTCCGCGATTTCTAAAAAAATTTACAAATATTTCATAACATAAAAAAATATAAAATTTTTATAGGTTATGAATTATGTATTGTATGATAGCCTACATTCTTGTGAACAGTTTGATACCACACAATTGTACTTTTATTGTAATATAATATTTTTTATGTATTTTATAAAACATCACTGCAAAATCACCAAAAATGACCGACATTTTGGGCAAAAATGACTGCCGGATCGAGGGTTAAGAAAGGTGCTTGCGGCCCTACGTGATCTGTCAATAAAAGATGTCACTTAAAAAAACCTTACTAGTTATTATTATTTTATTATTAATTGTTCAAACTTCATACGAACTGAATCCATCTGATGACTGTGATGTAGGTAGCTAGTGATTAGATCTTGTCCAGTTGACGCCCTCCAACTTGATGGAGACTAAACGTTGTCCAGTTGATGGTCACCAATTTGATAAGCAGTGTTGGTGACTACTATCTATCGAATATTTTCATAATTAGCTAGGAGGCCCACTTGCCCTCCTAGACACGCACAGTTTTACTGTATGGTATAAACTATATGGTATAAGCTGGTGTAGACTGCCATGCACAGAATTAATAATGAATTAAAAATATATTGTGCAAATCTTTTTAATAAGAAACATTTACATTTTTTATGTAATGATTATCACTTGATTATATTGAACAAAATTATTTAAAAAAGATTTTTTGTATAATAACGCTAGTGGAAGATAGGTTATATCACACTTAACCGAACGGCACCTAAAATTCGCATTAAGAGTTTAAGATGCAATTTAAAAACCATTACTGGAGCGGTGACATTTGAAGGCCCATTGTTATACTAAATTACATGTAAAGCTGTTGAAAATGCTAAACTGTTGGGATTTCCCTTAGTAAATAGGGATTAGATAGGTTTTACATACTTAACATAAATTGAATGCTATTTTATAGAGGGTAATACTAAATTTATTATTAATTCCTATTATATTACAAGTAGCTATCAACAATCGTTAATATATTGCAATTTGAAAAAATACACAACTGTACAGCAAGTTAACAAAGAATCTGACATATGTTACGAAAGTAATTCAACTATTTGACAACAGTTACATTATAAAATAGCATAAATTGTACTATTTCAGTAATATTTATATCGTATAACAAGTCATTAAATAATACCAACAGTTTAACTTTATAAAACAGTAGTTAATGAACTGAAAAATTAAATAAAATACACAATGAGTTATATTAATTTAAATATTTGTTGCAACAATACTAATTAGTAAATAAAATCATAGTTAAATGTTATAATATTTTAATGAGCTACTACATTCCGCATTTTCTAAGTTTTACAATGTTTAACTAAGTTATGTTTTCTGTGTGTATTTGTTCAGTGGAAGTACCCGATAAAACATTTCTATAAAGCAAATGAAGTTGATTTTAATAATTCTTTTGTCATTTTCTAAATATGAAAATTAAATTATTTTAGTACTTTAAACTTTTTAGAAACAATGGATATCCTGAATAGACGATGAAAAATTTAAAAAAAGAATAATAAAAAAATATAATATACAGGCGGAAAAACTAAATGCCATTTGTATTCCTTACCTACCTAAAAAGTCAGAAAAACTTAGAATAATCGCTTAAAAATACATCTAAAAAAGAAAATATGAGATCAAAACAGCTTTTAAGATGCAAAATATACTACGGAGAATGTATTTTGTAAAAAGTAAACAAAAAAACTAACAGAAAGCTTAAAAATTTATGTTTATAGCATACAGTTTGAATGCAAAAGAGAATGCATAGGTGAAACTAAACATCTTTTGACAATACGCATTAATATGACAAAACACAAGAAAAACACTTATAACAGTAAAAGCAATAAATCTAAATTAGAACATTATGTAGGGGAAAACTATTCATTTCAACGGGGTGAGGCACAAATAATTCTTAAAGAGCAGCATTACTACAAACAATTGTTTCGAAGGTGCCTTAATAAAATAATAAAAAAATAAATAAATACATAAACAACAATATGATTAGTCAAAGTAGCATTTAAGTTAGAATCCTCTTGTTATCTTTGTTAAAAACATTGTGAAAAATCAAAACCCCAAAGGCCGGTAGATTTAGTACAAAATTTTCTCGCCAAAAGAACTAATTGTTCCCTTAACAGTCACATGGAGAGGACCCCCTTCCACTAACTTCCAGCGAACTATTTGATGGGTAACTTAAATGGCGTTCCATTAGTGATGTGTCTAGTGTAAGGGAAGGTTGGAAATGATTCCAGCTCCCTTAGCCTGGAGGTAGTTGCAGCATTCACGTAATTTGTGCGTTTTTTATGTTTATTCATTATCAGAATGCATTATTGCGAATTTATGGCTGGTTGTGTTTATGTTTTAAATATAATCAGGTAATATGTCATTGTTTTGTAAAAGGTATTGTGACATGGCCTGAAGTATTTACTTCAGGACTTTCTTTTGTTTTGCTTTTAAATAATAAATGTAATTTAATTAAGGTCACTTGAGAAAAAGGGGAGTTATGAAACCTCTCGAAACGTCGTGTAGTTAATAAATCACTTTACATGCTTGTTGGTAAAGTCCAACAAAATGTAAGAATAATAGGAGCAATCAGACCGTACGGCTGATAATGAACCTGCGAGAATGGATGGAGAGAAAATCTGGGGAAGTGAATTATTACTTAACCAGTTCCTCACTGGCCACGGCTTCTTCCAGGCTTACCTAGAGAAGTTGTGAAAGGTCGAGAGCTAGGAGTGTCGTTACGGAGAATCTGAGAATGACGACATCCTACATACCTTCTTCCAGTGCAGGATATGGGAGGCAGAAAGAAGAGAGCTAGAAGCAGTCATCAACCCTCTTTCGCCGGACACTATTGTTCGACAAATGATTACGTAGAGAGGGTGCTGAAGCAAAAGAAGAGTGAATAAACTTAATGCGGCACCGGCATTACTAGTCATGGTGTAAAAACCACAGTAGTAACCCAGTGAGGGTTCACGTAGGCACCCTCTTGAAGCAATGAGGCAAATGGTTCCGAGAGAAAATTGTGCCTGGGCCGATGGGATTTTAGTGGGTGAGAGTCCCATACACCAGGTGCCAGGAATAAGGGGCCTGACGGTGCATAATGCATTTTTCTATCGTAAAAAAAGTATCACATTGTAGTCGAAAGTATAATTTGTGAAAGAAGTATTAGAAAGCATTTGTAGCAATATTTATATTATTTATTCAAAATATTTATAAACTATAGATGTGTAATCTCTAATTTACGAGATTTTTAGTTCAATCTCTATTTAGCCCATATTATTTACGTACCTGTAATTTTGTAATTAATATTTTCCTAACCTTTAACCCCTAGCACTCTTGGAAAATGTGTCTGTTCTATCCATCAGCTCTTGTATCCAGCGTTAGTGGCTACCTGTGATTTCCGTTACAGCTCTAGTAAGAAACTGCACAGTTATGCTCGTCAACTGTCAAATCTAGTGTACATGCCATTTTCCTTGAACCCGCTTGTATCCAGTATGACTGGATATTATTATGAAAGGTTTATTTGATTTTTTGCTAATTTCTACTGAAACTAGTACGAGGTGCGACCTCAGTTTGTTCCTCAGAACTATTATAAGAATCAAAGCAAATACTTTTTAATAATACAATTTGGTTATATTGATAAATAAAAATAAATTTACAAGCCTAAAAATACTTGTCGCATCACATTGTAATAAATAAACATAATTTACTAATATTTATAGCCCTATTTTTTCTTTCAACTAACTATAAATAAAAAAAATAAATGTTGGCCTGAGCTATGTGGTAAGCTGCTCCGTCATTCCAGTTCCAGCAAAGGGATATAAATTGAAAACAAAGCTGATGCACTGTGTCCAGGGCTGCCAGACTATATACGTAATTTAAGTATTTCATTTAACATAAAAAATACTTTTTTTACATAATTGTCAAGGTACATTCTTGTGTAACTTTTTAACTTTTTTTTAACAAGCTATTCAAAGATTTCTTGTAACATTTTAAAATTTTATTTAAGATATAGTATATAGAAATATATTACCATATTTACATACTTTTCATAGATATTAATAATAAACAACATATAAAAACCCAGCTTATCAAAAAAAGCAAAAACTATCCAATAGTAAGAGTTAACTTTAAAATAATTTAACAATACTAAACAATTTTCTGGCAGAATGAGTTTAAATTTCAATAAAATAAACAAACCGAATAATGAGGACATGTAAAACTTAGGTTTGTAGTACTAGTATACCATTTAAATACCTGGACCTTTAAACGTCGATTTAAACAGTTTTACAAATGTACGAGTAATAGTAATCAAACACCAGAGTGAGTGCAATGTGCAGATGGGGTGACCTCATAGCAGAGCTGTAGAGGAAACTAGGGTTGGCCAGTAATGCCGGATATAAGAGCTGACAGACAGGCATCCGACACCTTTAACCAGAGTGGTACAGGAAAACATCATATCCCGCTATACTGAATATGAGAGTGTGAAGGGTTAAACAATGTTAGATACCTATTTTGTATTAAATATTGAATTATGAGAATTATTCCCGTACTACAAATGATCCAAACAATAGCAACTTAAAAAAAAGAAAGTAAATAAATAAAACACATAAAGAAAAACAAATTACCTGGTTAAGTATGTATTATTCTACACTGAGTATAAGTCTAGTTAAATATTATATTATTTTTAAATGTTATGTTTAATATTTATGTTAGATAATAACAATAATTTACTTTATACGGGAACGATGCCATAGGACAATTTTTACAGAAAATATGTAATATGAAAGCATATCTTTGTTACATTTGATTTGGCATTTATATGACGTGATGGTAGTGATAGGCACATGTCAAATGTCCGCCTACTTTCAATAATTCAAAAAGGAGATGGGAACAAAGATGAATAAATAATTATTTCGTTACTTATTGTATATTTATATTATTCAGATCCATTTTTTATATTGTTTTATTCATTCTAAACAGTTGTCTTACCTCTACTATTATCCTAAATAATCTGGCAGACTACGATATTTTTTATTCTATATGTATATCATTTGTACATTTCAGAAACTAAGGATTAATTAAATTCAATATATGCAAGTCCAACCCAAACACAACTGGGCATATTAAACATAACTTAGCTAAACGGCCTACAAAACATTTAATTCGTCCTTTCACTAGGATTGATGTTAATCTATGAGTCCAGATACACCCGCCCACCCATACACTTACAGTGGTACTGACCCACCCACCCACACACGTACAGTGGTACTGACCCACCTACCCACCCATACACGTACAGTGGTACTGACCCACCCGCCCACCCACCAATACATGTACAGTGGTACTGTACGTGCATATGTTATTTTCAGTGTGAGGCTATATTGTAATGAACGATTGTTAACATTATAAAATTTAAAATACAGAAGAGTATAGAATTTTAGATACAATTCCATGAAAATTGAACATTGACGTGTGAGGGATACATAAGGTGTATTGAAATGAGTCAATACTAAGTTCTTCAGCCAATTCGTTAATGTCAAGATACGTAATCACCTTAATTTTTTATTCGTAAGAAATATATATTTAAAAAGTAAATATAAGAGTTAAGGAAATCCGGTGGCCAACTGCACTAAGGAGTAAGAATCTGGTGGAAGAGAGGTTCGAATACTTTGAAATGTTGTTATTAAAATTTTGAAGAAAATTATGAAAAATACCTGGCTCTTTATTCGTAATTTAATTTTTGATAATACTGGGTTCAATAAATTTTTAATATAGCATCAAGATTTTCGGTATTTAAATACAGCTTAGTAGTGCTATATATTTTTTACCATTAATTTATTTGTTTTGTGTTCCCATTAACTACAAAATATTTAGTGAAATATACAATATATCTCATCACTTAGAAAATGTCATGAATTTAATTCTTTTAATTTCATTTTAAACCATACTTCACCTACAAATTGAATTAATCTTTGCAGGAAACTTATCCAGTAACAGCAATGGGTAGAACCAGTACGTATAAGGTGAACCTTATCAAAAACAACACCCACTGAAGATAAGGATTTGAAACTGCTCTGTCTGAAACTCAGGATCGAAAACCTAACTTCTTGCCAAAAACTGTACACATGGTAATCATGTTTCCTTTTTTTCATAATTTATTATCATTAAGGTAGTTTTAAACTGGATAAAATATTCAGATTAATAATATAACACAGTTACTTATAATTAATTATCATTACGTTAGCTAATTTGTATTATTCTATAGATTATTCAATCGTATGAAATAAGAAACAAATTATTTGTATAATTTACATTAAGCTCTAGGTGGTATGTATACAATCTATTTACTATTTAAAAAATATAAACATGTTATACTAGACAAAAGTTTATATAGTGTTACATATAACATTATTGTTGTTATAAGATACTTCATATACTCTTTCTATAGACCTATTCATACTAAGGTAAACAGTAACAAAGTTTCACACTTCTTTATAGGTTACGAGAAAAGCCTCTGCAAGGATATATTATGCACTAGGAAAACTTTGGAAAATATTACCAACGTCGTCCATTATTTCTGTGAACAAAGGAAAGGTATGTAATGTATGTTTGTTGTAAGTAAGGTGTTACGAGTATAACAATCTACTGAAGTATAACAACTCATTATCTTACGTGTAAAAGTCGAAATTAGTCAGAACCTTTAAGAATAGTATACAGTATACAATCCAATTTAAATATAACACATAACTATACTTAACTAAATATAAAAATATCCAACCAACATCTTTAAATCCATACATAAAGGTCGTATACTTGGCATGAACAAATTAAATAAAAATGATAAAAACAACACTATAATAAACTTTGAAATATATATACTTTTTCACAACATAAATATATTGTTTCTTAAATTATATAGAATTCACACGTAGCTATAGAGGTTTCCAATTTGTACGATGAGTGGCCATATATTATATCACATGAATATATTTCTCACGGGCTTAGAAACACTTAATCACACTAAATTGGTAAATTAAATATATTTAAATTACTTAAACACATTTCATCACTTAATACGATAAAAATGTATTAAACCATAATCATTTACTAAATGTCCTCATTACATTTAATTTTGTCCATCCATATTGTTTCCACTTAAACATTTAATAACCATTTTACATTAAGTTTATTTCATAATTTTACAATGTCCTAACCTAACCTAACCTAACCTGGTTACATATAAAAATCAGTGGACTACGTACTATATCCTGTAATATTCTGAGACAGATCTGATCTTATGCACCATGTTAACTAAGTCGTCTGTTGACGCTCATAACCTGGAATAGGAAACCCACCGCGGAATACATGATACATGTTTTAACTAGTTATGGAATCTATTTAGTAAGTCTTTAAGTATTGTACTTCATACATAAAAAAAAACACGTTTTAAAAATGTTCGAATATTTTAATAATTAAAAAAAAACAATAAATACTAATACTGCTATTAGTAATGACCTGATAATTCCTGTTACATAATCACTAATTTCGTTTATAATGAATTAAACATTATTCCCATTTTATAAGTTGGTATAGTACAGAACCATAACTTTCTTTTGTGCATATTAAAATGTTTTACTTAAAAAAACTTCATAGACTAAAATGTAATTTATGGTCTTACGGACTGTTAATTGTTATTTTAGATCAATAAAAACCTTAAAACATTGAACTATATCCAGCGAGTCCAACTTCCAGCTCAACACCGAGGAAACTCCAAAATATTGATATCCGTTTCTTTATCCCTAATACTAAATGGCTGTAACTTAGTTTTGAGTTTTAACCCTAATAATAAATGGCTGTAACTTAGTTTTGAGTCAGTAGATAAGCGAGTAGTTGACGTCCCTGGTATGCACTATTTGGTGTGTACTTTACTCATAGATGATAGTCTGTTGTGTATTATCTACAAAAAGATCGTTTCTTAGTATTATTGAGCTTCCATGATAGAGTAGCGAATATAGTGGCATTTTCTTTTTCAAAACAATATGCTGAACCTCACCAAGAGACTAAAAACATTTTCAAACCTGATCCATTCAGACTCAAACTTGCGGACTTGTTTCCAGTCAGCATAAATCTATTCTCTTTATGACCAACAGGCCAAACGTAAAACTTTCTCAAACCAGGCAAAATTAGTTTAGCGTTCTCAAACCAGGCAGCTCCATTGATAATCATTTTGATATTATATTTATAAGCAGCAAAGATAACTCATACACTTTAATTTAACTGGGTAACCCTCATTGATCATTTAGAATTCGATGCAATATGTTATATACTGTCTAACTATTAAAAAAAAGAAAAATTTAAACCGAAAAAAAAATTGATTGTAATTTTGTCCAATTTTCACTACTAAAGTTATGGATTTAAAAAACAGCACAAAACTATTGATCATTTCATTCAATTTGACAAAAAAATTTAAATTATAACTACTTATTAATTAAAAATAAATAAATACAAACTTACTGCCACAATTATGTGTTCAATAGGCATATTAAAATATACGATGTGTTTCAAACTTGCACAGATAACACAAGTTCAAATAACACAAGCATGGTTTCTTCCCTGTCTAGTAGTTAACTATTGCTTTTGGGAACTCGCCAAAGTGCTTCTGCGTGTATTACTAGGCGATAAAGTATAAAACGACTTTATCCCAAAACACACTTTATCTAAGACATCCTTGCATCTTGTGCCGATGTATGAACAATGTTTTTGTATTATATCCAAATATACATAATAAAATTAAAATATAATGGAATTTATTGTTAAATTGATTATTTATATCCCTAAACAATTAAGGTACTTTTTGTTGAAGCGAGGCTTTAAAATTGCAATTCGACCTATCCAGCGTAATAGGAGATAGACGTGTTACTTAATCAGAACTTCAATAATGGGTTTACGGAGAATTGTTTAGTGGCACTACAGTCTGTATGACTGTAGTGCCACTAAACACCACTACAAAGTAGCCATAGTGCTGTACAGGCACTATAGCTACTGTAATAGGGGATAAATATGTTACGTAATTCCAGTTCAATAATGGGTCCACGGGAGATTAATGGTGAAATTATGGTTTATCTAGAGGAAATATTTTTTTAATGTAAATTTTTAAACCTGGTTTACCATTTGTATAATACATTAACTTTTAGTATTATAATTGTAATTTAACTTGTATGCTTATAATAATTTGCACTTTTCCCCCTACAAACACATACAGTGACACTGATCCTTGTACACACCTATACACGCACAGTACAAGTAAACTTAAATACTGTAGGATTTAGTTGTTCTTTAAAATTGAAAGCACTGCTCATAAATTAAAAGAAAACTTTTTGGCATATCAAAAAGGTCATGTTGACAGGAAATCTGGTGGACAGAAAAATGAATAAATTTTGATAATTTCCATTTTACAGAGATTATAAGCCTCAATGAAACTACACTAATCAATAAATTCATGTAGTAGATGTATATAATTATTTGTATATGACCCTATGTTAGGTTATTTTTCGTACTGGTTTCAATAACTTTACCCCTTACTTTTTAAAGAGAGACGATGAAAATATATATTGAAGGTAATTTTAATATGACATATTTTGGGTGTGGTTTTAATATAATATTGATTGACGTAAAATTATATGGTGTAGTGAAAATGGAAGGGACCCAATAATTTAAAATTGGGAGCTGTAAGGTCCTTTCAAATTTTATTCTTCATTATTTCGTCACCAAATGTGAGGTTAAAAATTAAGAGGTTTAACAAAGTGATCGTATAGTTAATTACGTTTATAATTTTACCTTTAACTTGCCTTAGATTTTATAATAAATAGTTTTCATTAAAACCTAACTGCTTTGTAAAACATCTTCATATTTAGGTTTTAGGTACAGACTTTAATTTTATACGAATCCAATTATTTTAATATCTATATTTACACTTGTTCACAGTTTTTCACACGTTTATATTTAATTTTGGTTTTAAACTTTTTTGCAAAAAAATATTGGCAATATCGTATAAAAGCCTTCAATTAATAATCATTGCTTATTTCATTATTAAAATATATATATATATATATAAGTAAAACAATCATATAAATATATATAATTGTTTATATTTAATAACATTTGTATGTCACCTTTACGTGATATAATCAAATATTAAAACATTATAACATTAATATTTTTTTGTAGAATTTATTCGAATATAAAGTAGTTGTGTTTTTTGTTAAAATTGGCTCACATAACAAGTAATTTAAATTTATAGTAAACAAATCAATATATTAGCTTTAGATTACTATAAATGGATAAAACATTTTATGCTCAAAAAAATGTTCCTAAAAAGACGTATTTGTATAAAAGCAAGGCAAAAATGCTGAAACCATATCGTTTCTGGGTCTACATTATACCGGTGTGAAATACTCAGGTATAGAGGGCATGAGTGTATAAACTTTATATATTGTTAACATGAGAAATTCAATCACAAAGGGGCTGGAAAACCGCGGAAACTCCTTTGTGCCTGGAAATCAGTTAACAAAACCATTGTGTCTGACTGATTCTGCAAGAACTTCATTACATTTACAATGAAAGCAGGTTTAAACGATTTTGCCCATAAAGGAAATTCAATAAAATATTATTGGTACATGACTATAAATAAATTATAATAACACCGAACAATTCCTTCTATAGCCTAAGAAGAAAAGCTCAACACCCAAACGTTTATATAATGTGGCTTTAGATGTACTTATTAAAGCTATTAGGCCACTAAAAGTAACTTAGACGTGCGAATTTACAGTTTTTACTGTTATCAGACGAATAAATGAGTACATTATATTTTTACTTTTCTTATGTATACAAACGAGCTTACGGGTCATAGTCAAGCTTGTCAATTCCTTGTTTAAGTAAAGAAATCAAATTACAACTTCGCATAAGTAAAACATTATATGTATATTGATTGAAATATTGGCATATACATTATGAAAAGAATATTTATTTGTAGGTTTATAGCATGCCTACCAACTTATATATATACTGTATAGGTGAATAAATGAAAAAGTACAAAAAGTAAAAAAAACCTGGCAAATTTTAAATGGAATATAGGAACATAACTAATTTGTTTCATTGAATATATATACACACTTAAATAGAAAAAAGATGGTTGTTTATTAAAACTAAGTCCTAAGTAATTTGCTTTCAGTAATTATTGCCAGACTCACCAGTCAACGATATTATAAGGTGAGATTTATATTACAATAAAATAATTTAATCAAAAGAACTTTCAAAGAAAGCAAAATTTAATACCAATATGAGGAACAGATTTATGTTAGACTCTATGTCTTTATATAATCATTTTTACATAAACTAACATAAAAATAAATATAAATATAAAATAAACTTTATTTTAATCTTAAAAAAATATATCTTACACAAAAGATACACCTCTGAGTTGGTTTTTTTGTGCACGCACAGATAAAGTTATTATTAAATTATATTGTCATACTTCATATTTCCCCTATTTCTCATCATAATTCAAAAATATTTTTCAATATTAAAAGTCAAAGAACATTGACGTTAATAATTTCACTCAAAACTAATTGGCCAAAAATAATCCATGGGGATTTGCCAATTGAATCTTCCTAACTCTTCATTTGTTTATATTTACATTATTTTGTAACAATGACTAAAGATGTATGATATTTACATAGTTGTCCATGCTTTATCAATATCTAAATAGTAATAATCCGTATTTAAAATACTTTCTATAGAAGTGTTTATTTTTTTCCACAAAATAGACATAAAAATATTAAAGAACTGTTGCTTTTTTATGAATGATAGTAAGTTCTAATTAAATGAAGAGAGTTAATATTTAGGCCAGATTTTCGATAGTTGTTTCTCTTCGTCTACATATATTGATTCACTTTGGTCTAAATTGTCGTCTGAATTGTTCTTGTTAGGTAGATTCAAGGGTATAATTATGATTTCCTAATAAGAATGACTCACACATCTCTTGTAGAGTTCAGACTAAGATGTAATGTAGTCCTATGGAGTCAAATTCTTAACGTCTCAGAAAAATTTCATAAGGGTTTTCCGGCTTCAAAAAAGAGCCAGAAGTTAATATACGATCTTCGTTTCGAAATCAATTTCAATATTTAAAGATCTTAACATTTCCGTCAATACATAAATATACACACACAAATACACCAATATATATTTGAAGACCTCTTATTTTACACATATAGGTCGGATGGAGTCAAACTGGTTATGTCGTACATCTGTATTACACACGACAGAAGAATGCACACAGACAGACTTCGTACAGACTTTAACTTACTACAAATCTCCCATAAAATCTAGGTCCTCAATTCTTTAATAATTCGTATTGTTAAAAAAAATTCGGATTGAAACAAATCCAAAAGAAATAAAAACATTACTAAATTTTGTCTGCAGAGGAAGCTTGTTATTCAATTGGTGAGTTAATTCAAGGATAAATTACTGTTATTTACGTACCTTAAAGTACGTTAGATTATAACATGTAGCTTATTTATAAGACATGAGAATAGCTATTTTACAACAAGATGACTACTTTAAAAAGCAATATTTTTTATTCCATACTTTAATATGACGTTTGTAATACAATTTAATATTGTCAGTTACAATCAAGAATTTGTAATGTTTATTTTGTTTTTTATAGTAATATAATTTAATGAGTGCACGTTTCAACAATGATTTATCAAGTAATGCAGTCCTTAGGAAGTTTATTACTGCACCGCAATGTGATAATCATTCTTACTCCATAGCAATGTGTCCCAGATATAATTATTAACTTAACGTCAAGATCCAATTATATGAGTTATAAAAATATTCATTGCTAAAGGATGGAGAAGTCTGAAAGAAAGACTTCTACATACAACCATTTATTAGAAGTAGTATTAGGGTAACCAATAATTTATGTAATGATACCATAGTTTACTGTAATGACGTCAAAAAAATTAAAATGGTGTTTGTCAAAACGGTAATGCCACTCCTGCTATAAGGAATGCCCACCGTTCTATCGGAAAATAGAGTAAGCTATGTAGAATAAGTTGAAATCTATATTTGTTTACAAGTATATGTTTAAATATTTTTTAAATAAACCTTCAAAATAACTGAAATTCCAGTATATGTGATTGTATTTTAAATCTACGTGTATATAGCATTAAAATAATTATTAGTACCATTATAATGAAAGTGCCTCAAAAAGATCCCTGACTATTATTTAACAGCTAGTGATTGCCATCATTTTTTTGGGGTTACTTACTTGATTGGGAGGAGAACATCAAAACAAACACTAACCATTAGTTAGATAATGTTTAGGGTTTTACGTACATTAAAAAGTAGTTGAACATGGAACAAACGATCTAATTTACTTTAAACTATCCTACAACATATATCTGAAATTTTATTATTTATATTTTGTATCGTTTTCGGTATGGTAATTTTGACTACTGAACAGGACCATGCATTTATGTATCAACTGGTAATTTGTAATGTACACATTTTCTAAAAGTTTCGTAATAGATAAATAATTCTCATGAAAAAAATTAAAATTTATTTTCTTTGTTTATTAAAAATTACTTGATTATTTATTGCATGTTACTATTCGTAAACATTTATCACTATACCCATAAACCCCTGTAGTATATGAAAAATGCAGAATAAATTGTTCAGCAATACATTTAAAATACAATACCTTATGAGAAATGTTATCTATTAGAGTTAACAAGAATTTCAAAACCAAGCTCACCAATCAATCCACTTTAAAATTAAACGCACCATGTTGTTAGAATATATATCAGATTTTTAAAAGTATATTCCTTTTAACTTTATTCCGAACAAGATTCACCATATTTTTAGTATAATTTTATAGACCACATGTGGATTTCAATGAATTATATTTAATAATGTATTTCATTACATTTATTGCTTTATTGTTTATTATTATTTATTGTTTATTGCTGGTGTGCTTATTGGATTAGATTTAGATATTTATATGTTTCACTAGGCTATATGGTATCAGATTGCATATCTAGATTAAAATTAGGATTAGGAATAGCAATTCAAATGATATGGCCTCAGAGTTAGTAGATAGTAGACTGTTTTTTGACACATACCAAAGTTTTGACGAATGGTGCAAAAGCGTAAAATATTTAGATAATAGGTGCAGTATAGAAATAGTTTACCTTAACATAAGATCAATTAGAAAGCACTGGGATAATTTGAAAATACAATTAGCAATAGGTAATGTTACTGTTGATCTGCTGATTTTATCTGAGGTGTCCTGTGACCTAAACGAAATAGCTGTATTTAATTTGGTAAATTTCACAAAAATTGTTAAACTAAGGGAAAACAAAAACGGAGGGGGCCTAGTTATGTATGTAAATAATAAATCTTTGAACTTTACTCCTACAGATTTGCATGAAATTGTAACGTATGAACACATAACTGAAGAGCTGGAGATAATTGGGTCCAGTAGCCGAGGAAAACTTGGAATCCACGCAGTGTATAGACCCCCACCTCCTCTAGCGGATATCCCCTTCCTCAGGCTATTCAGGAATTTGAAACTACTTTACAAGCATTAAACTCATATAAAAATTTAATATTCATTGGAGATACTAACATAAACAGTAAAGATAAAGACAATTTAAATGTACACAGATATGAAGCTGTTCTAGCAACCTGGGGTATGGAAAGAGCAATTTGGGATTACACCAGAGAAGAAATTAGACTGGATACTGTTGTAAAATCATGCATTGATCATATTTATTACAAGTTTGATAGGCCTATTGAAAATATTTTTTCTGGTGTTATGAAAACAAAGATCTCAGACCACTATCCTATAATTACTAGAATTGTAATGGAGGAAGGAGGAAAAGGAGACGCAGAGGTAGAAAAATTAGAAAAAAATAAATGAATCGCTGCTTAAAGAGAGATTGTTACGAGAAAACTGGGATTTAATTGCAAAAAACAATGTTAAGGGAGGGTTTGAAGAGTTAATTAGGAAATTTAGACTTAATTATGAAAAATGTAAAGTAACAATCACTAAGAAAGGTGGTTGGGAAACTGGGTAAAGCCAAAAGTCAAATATTTTGAAAAAAGAATGGATGACACATAGAATTTTGCAATTAATTAAGGAAAGGGATAGAATTTTTCATCTTTGGAAAGGGGACCCCTCAAATCAAGGACACAGAAACTTGTATAAACCACTTAGAAACAAAGTTAACAGTGAAATAAGATATAACAAAAATAAGTTTTATAAGCAATTGTTTGAAAAGAATAAATATGATGCAAAAAAAGTATGGTAACATGTATTGTTACCATGGTATGGTAAGTATGGTAACATGTATTGTATTGCATGGTAACATGCAAATTTACTTGGTAGAGAGAAAAATGGTTATATTGACAGGACAGTTGAAACAGCTATGGGAAAAATTATGAGTAAAAATCAAATAACTAATGACTTTGCTTAGTATTTTGTTGAAGGGGTAGAGTGTTTAAAACATACATGCAATTTCAATCAAAATCATGATATTATACTCACTGAGAATAATTTGAGATCTCAAAATAAAGATCCTGAATATTTTCTACAAATACCGAAAGCTACCAAGGAGATAATTTTGAATATAATTAAAAAAATGAATAAAGACAAGGCACCTGGTGTTGATCAAATTAGAATGAAAGATTTACAGCTGATTGCGGATATGATAGCAGAACCTTTGGCCAGAACCACTGTTAAACGGTTAGTAACACTGTACGTGTATTTTAGTACCACTGTACGTGTGGGCGGAGGGTGTGGGCGGGTGCGTCAATACCACTGTATGTGTATATTCAATACCATTGTACGTGTATGGGTGGGCGGGTGGGTCACGTACAATACATTGCCCGTTACCTGTCACGTATTGTAATATGGTATTGTCTGGGTCAATGGTGGGCGCGAACTTTGGCCAGACTAATAAATAAATCAATAACTGAGGGTATATTTCCCAAATGTTTGAAAAAGGCAGTAATTAGACCAATACATAAAAGCAAAAGCAAGAAAGAATTTTATAATTATAGACCAGTGGCTATTCTTAGTTTAGTATTGATAAGATATTTGAAAAATATGTATCAGAAGTCCTGAATAAATACCTGATGGAAAATAATATCCTAAATCGCAGGCAGTTTGGTTTTAGAAAAAAGCTCAATACCCAGCTTGCCTTGGAGGAATTTGCAAATGAAGCAAATGAAGTGATGGATTCTAAAAGTCATGAATTGGGCCTATTTATTGACTTCTCCAAGGCGTTTGACACCGTTGAGCATAAACTAATTTGTAAAGCGTTGGAGAGGATAGGTGTGAGGGGTCCCTATCTAAATTGGTTTAAGAGTTACTTACATAATAGAACATTTGTAGTAAAGTTATTTAACAATTTCAGTGATGAAAAATATATTAATTATGGAGTAACCCAGGGTAGCCAGCTTGGGCCGACATTATTTATCATATATCTAAATGAAATACTGAGTCAAATGAAGAACTGCCAGATATGGGCCTATGCAGATGATATTTTGTTATTAGCAGTGAACAGAGATTTAAATATAGCTGAAAGACATTTACAAGATGATTTTAAAACTTTTACCAAGTGGGCTCATGATAATGGTTTGGTGATAAACAGTAAAAAACCTGCATAATGCATTTCTGTCCAAAAAAACATGAAATTTGATAACAACATCAAAATTGCATCATAATTGCAAATGTCTACACAACATAGAAAACTGTAACTGTGAAAACATAACGATGGTGGAGAAGACAAAATATTTGGGTCTAACGGTTGACAATAGATTGACATGGAAGGATCATGTGTCCACGTTACGTAAAAAACTTAATCCATGTGTAGTTGTCATGTATAGATTAAAAAATAAAGTAAACCAAAAGGTTAAAATTAGTGTTTATAAGGCACTTATTGAGTCAAATATGAGGTATGGTGTTTCGGTATGGGGGACAGCAGCAGAATGTCATCTTAATTCAATAAATATGCTTCAAAAAAGAGTTTTGAAGACTCTCTTTAAAAGCAATATTGGTCCCAACCTAGGCATAGATGAGAATAATGAGTTTATTTACATGGGCCTATTAACAGCTAAAGGTCTTTACATACTTAATATGTTAATTAAATACTTTGGAGAGAGTGAATATAAGATACCGTACAGTAGAACATTTAACACAAGGAGAGTGATTAAATATGTAACTCCAACTCCTCGTACCTCCTCGCAATGGTAAAAGATTGCCAAAATATACTGTTCCCCATTTATTCAATCAGCTACCAAATAATATTGAAGAAGTTAGCAGTATGAATTATTATAAGGAAAAAGTTAGGTTACGGCTATCTGAGACTACTCTGTTGATGTGAGACTAACTATAAACTTACCTGAACCGATATCCACTAGATATCCACTAGAACGGATAGTGACCATAAACAACAAAACACATTCTCACTATTACTTCACTATTACTGCACTATCACTGCACTATTACTTCACTATCACTTCACTGTCACTAATGATTAAGTACAAACAAACACATACAAACACTGGTTAAAACACAATTTACAACACAAGACACTGTGACAATACTTACTCCACACATCAGTCACTAAGGCTAACTACTTGACAAATAAACAGGTATATAATAGAACCCATACAGCACTATAAATCACAGACACTGAGACATAGGACTAGCTTGAAAGACAATGATCATATACCTTGTACACTGTTGGTAACTCTAAACATACACGGTATTCAAGTAAATAATATAAATATTGACTCATAGGGTAAAGAAACACACCAAAAGTAAAACTATGATTGGGCGAGTAAAAGGTAACCTCTTTGACGTTTTGAGGTTATGTTGCTGTTGTGATAGAGGGCTTGTTTACCTTTCTCCTTGAGGACAGACGGTCCAAAGACATCTGGAGACAGGCACAGAGATATGACTTCTTTTTCCATGCATATATCTTGATGAGTTATCTGTTTTCTATGCATTGATTGGGTGACAAGCACAGGATATATGTAGGGAATAGTTTATTAATTTATTGTTACAGTTAACTATGTTTGCTCGCCTTGTATTACTAATTTACTACTAGTATATTATTTATTGTAATTGGTTATTAATAATGTATTTGTATCATATGTTACTTTATTATTTCTAGGTATTTATTTGCAGCAGTATAGATCTGCAGTTGCTTGTAAAGAGAAAATTATGCTAAGTTGCCTGCCCCTGAACCGCCACAGTAATTAAAATTGTTACAAATTCCAATCCTGTATATTTCAAGAGTAAGAAATGGACTCCACCGACAAGTTTTTTGTAACTTGGTGGGGTCAAACAATTGTAAACAAATTGTTAATAAATAATAAATAAATAAAAAAATAAATAAATAATAAATAGAAACAATAGTATTAGTAATGTAGCAGCCTAATTATTATATCCTTACAAGACTATTTATTTATAAGAAATATTTAGATATGAATAGTAAATATTTCTTATAAATATTACTTATATTCGTTTTTTTAGGATAAGTATTTGTTAAATGTAGACATTTAATGTATTAACATTTAATTGTTATTAATTCATAATATACTCTAATTATGTCGTTTGATGATATTTATTGAATAAACACTAATCAATATGCATAGATGTCTTATTTTAGAAAATATTTTTGAACAAATAATTCTACACACAAATTTTTAAATATTTTTCAGGCTATCCCCACTATATGTGTCATTTAATTTGTTGTTCATTTCAATGCTATAAATTATTTGAAAATATATTGCATTTTAAAAATTATTTTACCAGAGATAACATGACAATGTATACTTCAAAGGCTCGACCATAAAAGGATGGTTCTCCTTATCCATCCTTTTTGTTTGGATGTTTGCAAACACAACAATTAATTGTGTACGAGAAGTCTGCTGCTAACTCCACTACTATTGGTTGAATTCATTGTAGAACGGTGTTTAAAGTGGATAATGTACAAATACCTATTCATCATATTTAATGTGAAATGTGGTTATTTAGAGGATACATTCACTACTCATTTAAATATGTATAAATTGAAATAACGATATATTTTGTATGTAGAGAATGCCATCTGTGAGAAATGGTAAGTTAAGTATAAAAATAGTCGAAGAAATAATTGTTGATCATTTATATAATATATTTAATACTGATTTTAATATGTAAACGTCACAGTTTTCCTGAATTTATGAAAAAGACGAAGAAGACTAACTTCATGGAAACTATATTAGATTATGGCACTTTAAATAAAATTATAACTGACACCACCATCTATATCTACGTTATTATATTTAACATTTCGTAGTTTTCTTCTCAGTTATAATGTTGATTTAAAAATTAAAATATAAATTGACATTTATGATATATTTTTTATTTTTAACCGTAAAAAATTAAAGTAAAAAATAAGTTATATATCATACAACAATAACAAGTTTTTAATGCTTTTTGTAAATTTCTTCGTTTCCAAATAGGTTTTAATACTAGTTTGTTATCTTCGTTAAATTTTATTTTGTATACAGATATTTTAGATTACAGCTTTCTTTCTATTACTAGGAATCATATAACATTGAAAATACTTTCTTAATACATATTTTTACAGTTTAGCTATGCATTTGCTACTTAATATAATTGTATATAAAATAATAACTATTTTTTAAAACCGTCAGCTGTCACAAACAGGCTGGGACGTCCGTTTTCAGAACACCCATCATTTTTATTGTCTTATTAATTTTTAAATTACAAAGCCTCAAAAGACGTAATAATTTTATTTCATTTCTTATCTGATAGTCTTAAAACGTACTATCAAGTTTTAAAAATCCTAAATGTATAAAAACCATACCCAAATTTTGAGTTAATATATTCTCCATTTTATTACTATTGTGTTTTTCCGTCTTTTAATGCAGTAGCTAACCACTAATTGTGGTATAATAAAAACGGGAAAGCAATAAGGTTTTCATAAATTTGACATAAAAAGCAATACAAGTATATACATTTTCTTTTCATAGCACAAGAATATTAATAAATAATTATTTCATGTACTAGCCAGCATTTCTTAAGTAATATTTTTTCTATTGTGTATAATTTTCCCAATAAATAAAAAATAAATAAATAAATAAATCACATCAATAGTAGAAAAATCACAATGGGGTAGGATATACAGTTTACGACACCTCAGACAGTATACGATTGGTACAAGTTGTGACGTAAGGGTTGTTTAGAGAGCCAAGCTCCATAGGGAACTGGAAAATGGAACCAATGGCAAATTCAGTTTTTGTAGCAGATTGATTCAATTTGTCTATTCAAATTTAGTGTATACTGTTTTTTGTGTGTTTATTTTTAAATAGAATTTTGCTCTATAACTATGCCAATATTATTAAGATTTCATATACATAGATTTGATTTTGAAGATAATCTCCATCATTGTTAAATTTTATAAGTACAGTATACTTTTTCGTAAAAACTATACATTTATTTAATTTAAAATCACATTATAATTTATATAAATGTAATAATTATATTGAACTAAGAATCTTAAATTCACTATAAAACTGACTAACATTTTTAAAATTTGTATAATTTTCATAAAATTTTTTCAACGTTCAGTTTTACCACTACTTAAAAATATATTTGCAACAAAATGTTATATTTTTGTTACACAATTCCTTATTTTATAATAAGGGTGGACTTATCCCATGCCTTCTTAGAGTCCTAATATAAAAAAACTTTCCTATTAACTGCATAAATTTACATCTAGTCTCAAAGAAGGTTCTACAATTAGAACTTGAATACATAATTATATAAAACAAGAATATTTTGTAAAGTAGAAAAGGCATCAAGTACTAATTTTAAGTCGTTTTGAACATAATTGTCATAAACCCACATAATAACCTAGTCAACGAGATGACAATGAAGTTCTTACAGCTCTGTAAGCAAACACATGAAAAAAGTGTTCTATTTCAGCACCGTTGATTAACCTTCTGCCAATGTCGTTGGCGATTGTAGGCGATAGGTTGGATGCTCGGTCCTCTTAATACCGACATGGCGTCCGCTTGATGCTATCGGCGTGGACACAACTAGAGAAGTCTGGGGTGTCCATATTGGATGGTAATCATTGTGCGGTTGTTGTGTGGGCTATAATAATAACTGAGTATCAGGCTTTTCAATTAGTTGAAAATCAGACCAGTACTACGTAGTTCGGAGTCCACGTAAAGCTGTAGGTCCCTTAGTTGCCCTGGCTGTTGGGCTATTAATAAATTGCCCTTTCTGAGAAACAGTTGAAATCAGATAGTAACCGGACTACAATCATCCACACTCATCCTACACTCATATAACTATTCATATTCGCCTTAAAATACCAACAACATTGTGTCGGCGTCTCATATGTGGTATTAATGATTATGGCCCCAACAAATATAACTCCTCAGCTACTCAGTCACTTACACAAAGTACCATAGTAATAAACTATACTTAAAACATATACCTATGAAATGTTCCAACTATATTCCTAAGTAAAATACACTTGCTTGATCAAATATTTGTTATGTCGTGTTTGCACATTTCACAGTTTCATGCATACACAGAAGTAGTACCATCTAATAAATATATTTATATCCTTCCGTGAAGAACAATATCATAGTAAACATACACTAACAATATCTGAAATTTAGGAATAAAAAACCTTATTTTGATAAAAAATTGTGATTACATGAGGGGTTTGATGACGATTTTTGTAACTCCAGGAAAATTACATAATTGTTTAAGACCTATGAGTTGCTTTGACAATAAGGCTTTTTATAAGTGTATATTTCAATGTTATCTGATAATAATAAACTATCAGCCACGTTTGAAAAATACGGGTAAATTTATATGTTTACAATTACTTAGCTTACTCATTGTAATGTTTTTGTTTGATAGCATTGCATTTTTGTGGTTTAATTGATAAGAGTGGTGTATATAAAGCGTAGAAAGTGTACAGAGCTGTCAATCATGGCAGCAAACTTATAATTAAATTACTTCAGGAATTCCATTTTTAAGCTTTAACTATCAAACAGCTCAGCTTTTAACTAAACACCTGACAAAGTTGAATTTTGTTATTAGTTGGTGGATGAATACTGGCTCAATACTGGCGTAAGTGTAAGGGAGAGCAAACGGACCAATATTACCACATGTGTATAGGAGGATGGGTTGGCCATTATCACCGTAGTGTATCCACGCCCACCCGCTTCCATACCCGTACTATGTAATTGACCCACCCACCCACCTAATCCTAATAAATGAAGTTAAAAAAAGAAGTGAGCAAACTACTACATATTTTATGATATACTAACAAGAAATAAATTGTATCACTAAATAACAATGGAACAACCACATTTCTACTACTTGGTCAAAGAAGTGAATATATTGTCTTGTTTATTTTATATTGAGAATTTATATGTATTTGAATAATAATCTACTATATTTTATTCATTTATACATATGTAGATTCATATTGTTTTGAAAACACTTCACCAAGCACGAATTAATAAGAAAAAATTCAATATTAATTTATACAAATAGTGAACGATACTAAAAACAGCGGGAAAACACGAAACAAGTTACAGTGGCCAGGTCACAACGTAACTGGTTTCCCACGAAATGTTTTTCAGCTTGGAGGGCAGTAAACAAAACATTGTGTTTGGAATATCCCGGAGGCATATTCAAACCACTAACTGTAATAACAGGATCCATTTACTGAATAGGTATTATACTGGAGTAGACAGTTATAAATGAATAATATACAGTTCATGTTATACATTTTAAAATAAAATATGTTATATATTTTATAAGAATTTGTATGAAATATTAACGTAAAAAAATATGGCATCACAACGTATAAATGTTTTATGTAGAACAAAAATCGTATTAAAAAGATATATGGACACGATTTTGTTGATTTCATATATTTAATCAACAAGCTGAATCCATACAAGGCAGACACAGCAAACAAACATTTACTTTTAGACATAGATTTATAATTTATTTACCTATTGTTTGTCAAACTAGTCCATTATCTACCACACCATAAAAAATACATGATGTCTTTTGAATATGATCTAGCTAACAGTCAAACTTCTCTGTTCATAATTGTTGGACAATGTTACTCAGTTGTTTTAGATACTCCCATATAATGTATTTAATTGTACATTTTTGTAATCAGTAAATTTAACATGAAACAAATGAAACTTAAAACCATTTAAATGTATTTGCAAATACAATATAAGCATTGATTTTGTAATCGTTGAACCAAATATCACATTATTAACTCAGTTTCTGCAAAATTTAAGCCATAGGCGAGTTAAAGTACATGAATTTAAAATGAACCCAAAATCCAATTCACCAAACTGATAATTGGAACATACCATTTTTAGTGCTCCATGTGGCAAAAATAATACAACGTCCCTTATCCCTTGACCTTGTTACACTAATGACCGATTGCCTTGAAATGATTTATATAAAAATAAATACTTTTCAAACATGAGTCATCGTTTGAATATATTAATTATTTTGACTATATATTAAAGTGTTCTTACCTTAGCAATTAAACTATATTACATGGATCAATTGACTATTGGAATATTGATCTTTGTAATGCATTTGGATTGATGACGAAAGAAAACTTATTTATAAAAAAATAAATAGATTATAATAATTATTATATTACCATCATAATTATATATTATTGAGCACTCGGAATTTCAATTGTAAATATTAAATGCTCAAAAGCAAATGCTCTAGCAAAAATAGAACGTTACCAAATTGTAAAGTAACGCTCTTGGTGAAATTGAACTAAAATGACAGTATAGTTAATTTTAAAGGCTTTAACTATCAAATTTCATACCCTACATAAACTTTATTTGGATTTCTTTATACTAATTTAAAGAATTCAAACATTATAACCTGATAGATTTTACAGTTATATAATACGCAGTGTTAATTTGGGAGAGTACCAAAGTAGATTAAATGGCTAAAAATATCTTACTATGCAAATGAAAACAACTGCCATAACTTATATAATTCATTCATTTTTAAGACCCCGACTTAGATATATGGGCGAATGTGAGGGCTAAATGAGAGTGATGAGTATAGAGAAACGAGTGTATCGCTTAGCAGTGAAATAAGGTTTATTTTTTCTTAGAAACAGCCAACATAAATAGCTATGACAAACAAGGCACCTACATCATTACGTGGAATCCGATCCACGTAGTATTGGTCTCATATTTAGTTAACTTATACTCGATTCTCTTCCCTACACAATATACGGACCCTGACTACCACCCAGCATGGACACCCCAGACACTTCTTGTAGTGTTACCATACATGACAACCAGTGACCGGATGCCAAGATGGCTTTAAGAGGGACGAATATAAAACCTATCACTAACAATCTCCTGAACACTTTGTCCACAATTAGCTGGGTTAGAGCAATTGCAATTTTATGTTGCTCAAAATAACTAAAAATGATTCCTAAGTCCATCTCATAATAACATTTTATTTCAGCGTTTCTTATGTTAACACAACTACATAAGTTGCATGGATGAAAAACTAAAAAATGCGATGTCTCCAACATTTTAGATATACAAAACACTATAAAATCGGTCTTACGTTTCTGGTTTATTGTTGTTTTTTGTCTAAAGTATATGGAGAAAAAGAATACGGAGTACATATTTAGGTTCCACGCATGACATAACTTATTGTTGAACAAACTGTTTTTTGTTCTTGTTGTAAAAATAAAAAACTTAAAGCTATAGATATTGGGATGAGTTACGGGAAGCTTACCGTAAATTGGAATAGATAAATTGAGACAATGTGTTATAAAGAGTAAGCACAGCGTTCGTTCCATTTGCTATTCCCCGGAGGACTGGGCTTCACAAAATACCCTTGCGTCATAATCGGTACCAATTTGTACTGCACACTGAAACATATAATGTCCTTTTCCTATTATATACTTTGTTTAATATATTGTCCAATTCATTTAAAGTATTAGGTAACATAAAACATTGACAATCAATCTTTATATCTTGATTTAGGAAAGAAATATTTGTCTATACTACATGTGTAATCCATGTGTATGAAATCCAAGTATCACTGACACATACACATACACATACACAAAATTACATCAATTAATCTATATGTAAAAAAAAAAAAAAAACTATTAAACTATATTTTTTAGCTATTTAATAGTTAAAAAAACAATTAAATAGCTAAAATTTATTAGGTAGGTTTGCATCTATGTTGTAAGTGTGAAATATAAAGGGATTTTGAGAAATACGCCGTAGTCCAAAAATAGCTGAAATTGTTTAGTGTAAAAATTACAAAATATCATAAACAGTGCTTTATAATTTAGTCTGTAATAGGCAATTATAAGTACAAGTGGTGAAAAATCTGCCTTTTAACTTACCTCTTCACTGACTAATCACTCACTATATTTATAGATTGACAGAGTTTATGAAGTTAAAATTAATAAGAAGGATATCCCTATTCTGTAAGTGTTCCTTAAGACCATGGTTACAAAAAGTAGTAATTTCAGTGGTTCCCATATGGAAATTTATAACGGGATTTCCACTAACTCTGACACTGCAGCTACTTGTAAATATGTTTATCAATACCTATTTCCTCTAAGTTTGATCACTGTATTTAAAGATGATTTGAAACCAGAACCTGAACATAAAATCATGGATACTATGCTTTATTGTTACATGGTAATGCTACAATTCCAACATTTTATATAAATGTAATGGGTTAGAGAGAACTATGGTGGTAAAGATAAGCAAGCGTAGAGAAACACTCCATATAGAAGCATGGGCAGTCAGCTAGTAATAAGTACATTTTGATAAATTTTCTTAGATTGAGGTATTTGGGGTCATTTTAATGCAATCTTTTTTTTAGTTTCATTTTATAAAGTATAAATTTTAACTAAAATAACCGTTAATAAATATGTTAGCTCCAAAGGATTTTAGTTAAAGAATGTATTTGCTATACCATTTTTACTTTGCTTAGCTATTGACTGCAATAAAGAATTAGATCAGGAGTATTATAAAAACAGAATATAGTATCCTCTTAATAGTAATATTTTAAATATAGTACTTTTAGTTTTTAGTTCTAGAGTAAAAATTAAATGGTGGGTTTAAAAAAGAATTGAGAAAATACGAGATGAGAAGGACAATGGCAACTGACAACATACTGGGGTGGATATGCTTTATAACCGTCTTCCTCTGGAATAACATTTATTTTCATTTCAGAGCTATTTAGTACTGGAAACCAAATGGGCGTCCCAGTAGATATTACCATTATTAAAAATTTACCTCTATAAAATAATTGTTAGTGTATAAATTTATAAAAACACTAATAAATACGGCAAGTGTATTTAAGAGATAAGTAACCTTACACGTAGAATATAATATCAGTTTATCGGATATTCTACTTATTATGTTGGGTAGAACATTAAAAACAGTCCGAATAAGCCACAAACACTGTAAAATTAGCAATAAATCCAATTACATAAGATGTTCATGATTTGTTCACTTAAAAATAGTTTACGTAAGGGGGTTTCACTATATATAGTATCATTATGATGATACTGAACATTTCCATTCATTTAGTCATAAATTTTTTTAGAGAGATGATATACTCGACTAAAATACAGTACCTGTACCACTGCCTTCTACAGTACAGGAATAAATTCCCTAATAATCGAGTACGACAGGCAATCTTGCTTGGCCACCACCAACTTTTGTAAACTCAATTGATAAAAATTTATATTAATCCAGTATACCCATTAATACACAATGAGATAATTTATATTTCTTGGATATCAAACTTCCAACAAATTAAGATACATTTTAAAGCTGAATGAGTATATAAAACAATGTTAGGTGTGGTTTATTGAGAAAACAAGATTTTTTACCTTGGGCCAGTTAAAGAAATAAAACCCACTCCAAAATAGTTAAAGAAGATTGGGTGAACATATGGCCAATACACACATTATAAGCCAAAAATATTGATTATATGTTCATAAAATATATACTTCAACATATTCATTAAGTAAACTATATCTAAGAAAGGCCTTGTAGTATTTTATAATAATCATAAATACTCACTTAGTTTTTATAGAGCGTTCATAAATGAGCATTTATTGAGCCAACATAAATACCTGAACGTAATTTTCTCCAATATCAGAGCCAGCACAGTTGACAGTTATTAAAAGTAACTCCCCTTTTCTCCGCGTCAGAGATGAAATTAGACTAGAAATATTTGTCGACCTTACTTAGTTTTAACGAATTTTTAAAAGTTAAAATGAGAATCGGAAAAATAATTATATTGTAAGGTGCCATTAAATCCATTATATACTTTTTACTACAGATATTGTTGTCTTTTTGCTAAAAAAACCTCACCCGACTGTTTACATCGACCTACTAGCCTGTCTGACAACTAGCTCAGTCGGAGATTCGTATTTAGGAAACTGGATTCCACAGTTACAACTGGACCGAAACCTTAAAAACTGAAAGTCCTGTTAGAATTATTTCACACACACACACGCGCGGCCACACACACACACACACACACACACACACACACACACACACACACACACACACACACACACACACACACACACACACACACACACACACACACACACACACACACACACACACACACACACGCGCGCGCGCGCGCGCGCACACGCACACACACACGCACACGCGCGCACACACACACACACACACACACACACACACACACACACACACACACACACACACACACACACACACGCACACGCGCACACACACACACACACACACACACACACACACACACACACACACACACACACACACACACACACACACACACACACACACACACACACACACACGCACGCACGCACACACACACACACACACACACACACACACACACACACACACACACGTATATTTATATAGCCTCACTGTGTTCAGTGGTAGCTGTAAAAACTTAACAGTTTAAACTATGTAAGAAATAACAATACTATTACAATATATCCTATCAAATGTCATACGGAATAAATTTCTTTATACATTACGTATTACATACAATATATTTCATTAAACGTTAAGCCTTCGATATAAAGCTTTAAAAAAACGTTTCTTAGCAACCGTTTGGAAGTAGCAAAACATTCGCGGGACGTAGCGAGAAGTTAATCTTGCCGATTCTGTAAACGTTTTAAAGCTCGTTTCATATAATCCGGACTGATGTTAAATCCAACCAGTAGAGTTGTACATTTGTTTACTCCGTTTCTTATTTTTTAACTTTTATTTATTTATTACCAAACCATTAATGTGTTTTTTTACATTTTAAATACAAAGTAAAGTGTAATAAAATAATATAAAGCAATTAATGTGGTTAAAAAATAAAAAAATATTGTATGAAAATTGAATTTTGAATAATGGGACTGTATATTAACGACTGTATAACAAAGTATCTTGTTTTAATCTTAAGGAGTTGTACAGCAGTTTCCATAGATTTTTTTACTTATAAATTCAGTAACTTATGACGTTTTAAACTACCTCCGCTCAAGTTTGAATAATATATTGACGATAACTTTGAGCGGACATCCCTGTTAGTATGAGAGGACATAATTACAAGTGCACAATACATTTAACTTTAAATTGCCATTAAGTAAAAAAATTAAGATTTTTTTTCAAATAATGTTCTTACACCATATGTCAAACAAACATGCTTTTGTAGATCTGTAGTATAGGTGTTTAGTTTTTTTACCTAATCACATAAACATGAATATCACCATCTGATACTGTTTATTTATTAAAAACGATAAATTTAAAGTTAATAATATGTCATACATTTCTGATATCATACAAAGGAAATACAATGAAGTGATGAATGTAGTAATTTTTGTCCCTATAGTATATATGTGACTGGCAGGAATTTTGCCACGTAACACCGTCTTCTCTAGACTCTGACATTCGCATATTTATTCTGGAAGTACCCTGGTTGGATGCGACTTGGCTCGCATTCCTTGAATACTTCTAACACTTCTATGCTGCCTTTTTAGATTATTCGTACATCGTAAACATCGACATAAAGGTAAACAATCTGTAATGATTCAATGAACCACACTTTCTATTTGTTAGCTATGCAAAGGAGTAAGTTAGCTTTATTTTTAAAATGTTTATTTCTAATTTTAAAATAAATTATGATTTAAAAAAATATAATATTATTTCATTTTTTGTTGAAGTGGTTAGTGTTATATGTATCAAACATAAAGAGAAGTATATCTCAAAGTATAACTTCTACTGGATAGCAGTTTTAACTTTGTTTTTGAAGATATTAGAACTGGTTGTTTTTATGAAAATTGTTTCTTGACAATAAGAAAGCTTCTTTGCCACTCAATAAAGCGTTAAGTTGTTTGTTAAGTTGTTGAAGTTTCATGTTGAGTACAGTATATTTAGTACGCGTTTAGTGTACAAGTGCTGTTGATAATACCGTTATGTTTCGGACCTTTTCTTTTTCTTTTCAACAGGAACATGGACTGTTCTTATAGAAAATAAGGACAGGTAAACCTCCATATGGCCCTTATAAAAAAAGACGGCTCCTCCAAAAAAATAACGTAAAACAGGTTTTGTTTTTTCCCATTAAAGATATCTTCAGTATCAGATTTAGGCAATATCCCTCCATTTTATTAGACTTTAACAATTTAAACTCACCCTTCATCGTATTTACTTTCACCACACATAATGCGGTGTATTGTATCATTACATGAACAGTTTGTAGAGAAGTTGTCATTTAACAAATTGACCAGGTTTGTGATCACTGGTGTCGGTAAAAATATTTTGTTGTCCAATGACAACATATTGATAATAACCAAAATATTGATGAGTTTTCAGGCTGGATCTTTGCTTATGAGTTAGCTCACCCTGATTTTTGGCTTCGAACGTATCACGAACATCACATGTGTCAGTTTTAAGAGGTTTAAATTACTAGTCAAGTTCTTTGTTACAAACTTCTTAATCAAAACAAGGCATAGCTACAATTTTTTAATTAATAATATTTTCATCACAATGTTTAGTGTAAAGTGTACAGTATCATTATAGTTAACTTTTAGCCTTAATTTTTATATTTAAATATTAGTTTTTACTATTTCACACTAAGGTAGCAATGGTATGAGCCTCATATATAACTCATGACATTTTCAATAATAACGGTGTCTGTATTATATATAGAAATGTGTTTACATCTTAAATCTGAATATTAAAGCCCTTCTTAAGACTTTTAAAAAACATTTGTTTCCACCTTATTTAAAATACCTTAGCTATTAAAAAACATAACTTTGCGTATATTAATTGTATGGGTATTTTTCTTTGATAATTTATTTGAATACTTTTTGACAATTCCCTATGGTATTAATAGTTTAATAAGTTAATGCAGGATTCTATAAAATGTTTTTATGTCGTTATATTTTCCTCAACTTAAATCTTATGAAAATATCTTGAATTTTTAATTCAGATTATGCATATCAGCATTATTTCCCTTCATGAACAAGTAGTTTTATCAGTTTTGCTGGCACAATCTTATTTTGTTTATTTATATAAATTTTTTATCATATTCATTAAGTGAGTTTTTGTTTGTACATTACAAAGCCACTTATCTAAATCGCTTATATTTCTCTTCGGGCTCTTTAATAGTTGATCCTTTTTTATTTGTACTTTCATAGAGTTCCTTATACTTCCTTCTATTTCAATATAATTAACTGTTTTTTATAATTATATACTATAATAGTTATACAATATAATTACTGTTATAATATAATACTGTTTCAGTACGCTTTTTTATAAAAGAACTGACATACGTTCAGTTAAGAGTATAATGTATATTTCGAAAAAAGCTAATATTTCTCCAAACTTATGAACTGTTATAACATTTTTAATCATTTTACTCCCGTACCAACTTTTTAATTCTAAAATCACGTTATAC
Organism: Stictocephala bisonia; assembly: GCA_035578905.1. NCBI lineage: Eukaryota > Metazoa > Arthropoda > Insecta > Hemiptera > Membracidae > Stictocephala > Stictocephala bisonia. Next base: position 13,846 of record JAQJVL010003583.1, on the reverse strand, counting down.
CGTTGACAAAATTGGCTGGTTCAAGCTGGCAAGGTGCAGTGTGTCTCAGTTAAGTATCTAATACCACTAAAAGCCAATATAATTTAAAATGTAAATTTGTTCAATAACATTGGAAAATATGTAGTAAATAGTGTAGGGATTAAAACAAATTAAAATATTGTAATTTATTACGAAAAAGTATCAAAGTCTTTATTTCCATTTGTTATGTCCTAAGAATCCTTACACGTTGTTGGATAATTTATTATAGTATAATGTTCAAGAAATATCATATTATAACTGTAAAAAATGTTTATTATTAGTAGTAGTACTATTACAAATTAGCCTTATGTGATGGTTCTTATTTTGATTATACTATCATATAAAAAAGTAAATATTCTTTTTTTATAAAGTGAGGCTAATACATACATTCCTCTATACCACATGTCTAACTGGTGGTTACGGCCAGTGGTTTTAAAATATTTTTTGTTAACTATAAATATAATACAGCATTCAACCTCTAAATAATTAACTAATTTATAAAAATTAAAAACTAACTCAAAAAATTTCTAAGCAATAATTTTAATTATTAATTTGTAGATTGTAATACATAGCGAATCATTTTTTCACTATATGTATGAAAACTAATTATGTAAAAATATATTATGTACACATTTGAAAAGTATTAACCCTACACCCTATAAGTATTACATTTTTTTTTATGTATACTACAACCAGTTATTGCACAAACATATATTCAGGGCAAAGAGATATATCGCATCTGCAATGCTGGGCTAGTAGGTACTCTATTATCTTCTCTACAATATGGAAAATATATTGTATATACATTTGAACACTCATATATTGGAATAATGTACATATGGTTATAAATAGTACATTAGTAAATGAAAAATATTAAGTACTTGCAAGTTGAAATGACGTTTTAAACGACATGGTTGTAGTAGTGTTTATGATAAATAATGTACTTTTAAACTATCAAACTTAACATTTATTGGAAAGTATGACCCACTTTTTATGTTACTTTCCAGGAAACATTAGTCAATAACATGAAATATAAATTCATTGATCTATATAATGGTGAAAGTGATACCAATAAACATAAGTTGGAGTTGTATAGTCATAGCATGGAAACTGAACCACGTACTATTTGTAGGAGTTGCTAACTTCAAATCTGCTAACAGATCAAATCTGGAAACAACATTTAATCAGTTGTGGCAACGATTCGTAATGGTACGAAGTAGGTTGTTAACATAACCTGTGTCCTATCTTCTATCTAAACCCTAAGTCCGAAAATGGTTGGATTACAACACTACAATACAGAGTCAACATAATATAAGCACTACAACGTGTCATGTTACATTGCCTAGTGGAAAAAATAGTTTATAAATGTATAATAAAATGTTTAAACATAATACTTATAAATCAATAACCACTCAACGTAATGCATAGTTTAATGACAATCAATTACTTATCCGCGTTTATTTAAATAATTTTAAGATACTAGAATATTTAAATAACAGAAATGTATGTAATATATCAATTATTAATCGCCTGCAAATTTCATTTTTATAATATGCAATAAGGTACACGAACTCTTAACTAACATGGCATTTTTTAATGCTATTTAGGTACCACACAATTATTATTTAAGTTACTCAAATATCTATCACTGGTTAAAAGAAAAACACACAGACTCGAATATGTTTTATTTAGTTTTTAAGTAAGACTAATTTATTTATTGATTGTCAAAACAAGAGATTAACAACTGCGTAAGCCAGAGTTTTCAAATAACAGATGGCTGGAAGTGGCAAAACACGACTGGGACGCTGCAAAAAGTTATTCTCGCCACTTCCGTAAACACTGTAAGGCTCATTACACATAAGTTTTTTTATTTATTTATTTATTAACAATTTGTTTACAATTGTTTGGCCCCACCAAGTTACAAAAAACTTGTCGGTGGGGTCCATTTCTTACCCGTTAAATATACAGTATTGGAATTTGTAACATTTTTAATTACTGTGGCGGTTCAGGGGCAGGCAACTTATCATAATTTTCTCTTTACAAGCAACTGCAGATCTATCCTGCTGCAAATAAATACCTAGCAATAATAAAGTAACATATGATATAAATAAATTATCAATAACCAATAACAATAAATAATATACTAGTAGTAATTTAGTAATACAAGGCGAGCAAACATAGTTAACAGTAACAATAAATTAATAAACTATTCCCTACATATATCCTGTGCTTGTCACCCAATCAATGCATAGAAAACAGATAACTCATCAAGATGTCATGGAAAAAGAAGTAATATCTCTGTGCCTGTCTCCAGACGTCTTTGGACCGTCTGTCCACCTCAAGGAGAAATGTAAACAAGCCCTCCATCACAACAGCAACATAACCTCAAAAAGTCAAAGAGGTTACCTTTTACTCACCCAATCATTGTTTTACTTTTGTTGTGTTTCTTTACCCTATGAGTCAATATTTATATTATTTACTTGAATACCGTGTATGTTTAGAGTTACCAACAGTGTACAAGGTATATGATCATTGTCTTTCAAGCTAGTCCTATGTCTCAGTGTCTGTGATTTGCAGTGCTGTATGGGTTCTATTATATACCTGTTTATTTGTCAAGTAGTTAGCCTTAGTGACTGATGTGTGGAGTAAGTATTGTCACAGCGTCTTGTGTTGTAAATTGTGTTTTAACCAGTGTTTGTATGTGTTTGTTTGTACTTAATCATTAGTGACCGTGAAGTGATAGTGAAGTAATAGTGCAGTGATAGTGCAGTAATAGTGATAATGTGTTTTGTTGTTTATGGTCACTATCCATTCTAGTGGATATCGGTTCAGGTAAGTTTATAGTTAGTCTCACATCAACAGAGTAGTCTCAGATAGCCATAGCCTAACTTTTTCCTTATAATAATTCATACTGCTAACCTCTTCAATATTATTTGGTAGCTGATTGAATAAATGGGGAACAGTATATTTTGGCAATCTTTTACCATACAGTGTACGAGGAGTTGGCGTTACATATTTAATCACTCTCCTTGTGTTAAATGTTCTACTGTACGGTATCTTATATTCACTCTCTCCAAAGTATTTAATTAACATATTAAGTATGTAAAGACCTTTAGCTGTTAATAGGCCCATGCAAATAAACTCATTATTCTCATCTATGCCTAGGTTGGGACCAATATTGCTTTTAAAGAGAGTCTACAAAACTCTTTTTTGAAGCATATTTATTGAATTAAGATGACATTCTGCTGCTGTCCCCCATACTGAAACACCATACCTCATATTTGACTCAATAAGTGCCTTATAAACACTAATTTTAACCTTTTGGTTTACTTTATTTTTTAATCTATACATGACAGCTACACATGGATTAAGTTTTTTACGTAACGTGGACACATGTTCCTTCCATGTCAATCTATTGTCAACCGTTAGACCCAAATATTTTGTCTTCTCCACCATCGTTATGTTTTCACAGTTACAGTTTTCTATGTTGTGTAGACATTTGCAATTATGATATGCAATTTTGATGTTGTTATCAAATTTCATGTTTTTTGGACAGAAATGCATTATGCAGGTTTTTTTACTGTTTATCACCAAACCATTATCATGAGCCCACTTGGTAAAAGTTTTAAAATCATCTTGTAAATGTCTTTCAGCTATATTTAAATCTCTGTTCACTGCTAATAACAAAATATCATCTGCATAGGCCCATATCTGACAATTCTTCATTTGATTCAGTATTTCATTTAGATATATGATAAATAATGTCGGTCCAAGCTGGCTACCCTGGGGTACTCCATAATTAATATATTTTTCATCACTGAAATTGTTAAATAACTTTACTACAAATGTTCTATTATGTAAGTAACTCTTAAACCAATTTAGATAGGGACCCCTCACACCTATCCTCTCCAACGCTTTACAAATTAGTTTATGCTCAACGGTGTCAAACGCCTTGGAGAAGTCAATAAATAGGCCCAATCCATGACTTTTAGAATCCATCACTTCATTTGCTTCATTTGCAAATTCCTCCAAGGCAAGCTGGGTATTGAGCTTTTTTCTAAAACCAAACTGCCTGCGATTTAGGATATTATTTTCCATCAGGTATTTATTCAGGACTTCTGATACATATTTTTCAAATATCTTATCAATACTAAACTAAGAATAGCCACTGGTCTATAATTATAAAATTCTTTCTTCCTTTTGCTTTTATGTATTGGTCTAATTACTGCCTTTTTCAAACATTCGGGAAACATACCCTCAGTTATTGATTTATTTATTAGTCTGGCCAAAGGTTCTGCTATCATATCCGCAATCAGCTGTAAATCTTTCATTCTAATTTTATCAACACCAGGTGCCTTGCCTTTATTCATTTTTTTAATTATATTCAAAATTATCTCCTTGGTAGCTTTCGGTATTTGTAGAAAATATTCAGGATTTTTATTTTGAGATCTCAAATTATTCTCAGTGAGCATAATATCATGATTTTGATTGAAATTGCATGTATGTTTTAAACACTCTACGTTGGATTAATGTACACTCTCACGACAGGAGGAGTATATATTTCTTTTTGTGTGAGTAAATTGTTATTGTTTGCTAATACCATCATTTAAAAGAACACTATTTGATTAGGAGTGTCATTCTATATTTTTAATTGTATTTGTATGTTAATTGCTCGATTGACGAAAATATATCTAGTTCATAGTCCATTGACAAGCCCTAGAGTTGTTTTACTTCCTAAAACATGTTTATTTATTTCCTAACCAACAATTTAATAGACTATGAATAGTAGATTTCATACAAAAAAATTATATATATAGGCTTTAATGGCGGCTAAACAGGTAAGTAACTATAGGATGACATGCAATAAGTATAAATAGAATAGATTGACAGTGAGATCAACAATAATACGAAAAATATCAATTTACATCTTATTAGATAATAAATAAATAACAAGATACATTAAAACCAATTAGTTAAATGATCAGCCACACATATGTTATATAATATATATCACATCAAAACCTATTGGAAGGAAAATAAATAATTAACAAAATTAAACTATACAGACAAAATACATAAAAATAAGTATGTAAAACCTAATCAGGATATTATAATGAACAGCCAATAAATTAAATAAATGGAAATAGATGTTCATCTTCCATTTTATCAATATAAAATAATTATTAAAGATAAAGATGAAATCAAATTGAAAAATGTGTGTTTACCTTTTTCTTGACTTCCTTATTCAGATAATTGTCAAGAGGATTTTATTCAATTAATATTAATAATACAAATAAACTTATTACTTTACTTTGTCTACCTTTTTCGGTTCATTTATTAAGTAATAGAGGAAGACAAATTCTTTACAAAGGATAATAGAGGTAGGCGTCCTATTGTTTCGGGGATTACGCTAAGCCTATTGTACTCAAACTTGGCTAAATACCAAGGGAATTGGATTAAGATATTACTGATATTTTGGGGGGGTTGACTTGTTAATTATATATTATCCTTTGTTTTCACATGAACCTAATTATAAGAAAATATCCCATAATATCTGATAGCAATAGTTGAGAGATAAAAATTATCTGATAATAAAACTATTGTGTAATGATATTTAATTAATTTATGAAATTAAACTATTAAGTACAGTGGAGTGCAGTAAAAATATATATTAAAAGGAAAAAGAAATAGATTATACATTACAGTTTAAGACGGGAATGAACTACGGGATAATTGCTCCCTGAAAATATGCTAAATCTGCTCCAGGGTCACTAAAACTTGCTATACTTTTATAAAATTCTTTATCACAAATAATGTAATTTATTTAATTGATTTAATTTAGTGGCATTCAATTACCAATTACACGTAATACTCTTATATAATCATATTTGAAGTCTTCTTAATTCTTTCTTAAGAACATCGATCTGAAAAAAAGCACAAGGCCAATATTTTCCAAAATAAAAGAAAATAATAAAAATTACTTTTATAATGAATTTTAAAACGTTTACACGAACAGGCTGGAACTACTATTGACACTAATTAAAAACTCTGTTTTAGGAAAACCTATAGTAATGAAGTTGTAATTACTTTACTTGTTATGCACATTCAGTTTAATACTCAACTTTGTTGATTCCTTCTCAGATTTCTCTGAATAATCAAATTGTAAAATATTATACGTCTACTTATTTTTAATTAAGGTTTCTAATTGTAATTACTTAATGATCTATGTTTAATATGTTAAAATAATTAGGCTCAATTATAAGATTAGAATATGTACAATTAGAAGGAATTCAATTGGTGTGTATTATATAGGATAATATTACAATGGGTGTGCAAAGAGATATAATGTTAAGGACTCTAGGTTGATAGATAGGTCATAATTCACTTGTTATAAGTAGGAGAAATTTACTGAATCGTCACCTAAAGAAACATACATTACAATTAAAATAGTTCTAATGAGATTTTTGCTTGTAGGCCAATTAAAGTCAGGGAATATTATAAAAATTTACTGTTGAAGGATTACTTGTTTGATAATCTTTAATTTTCATTCTAGTACTGTTTTAACCACTGTGATCTTTTATAATTATGATACAAAAAGGGTTATACATTTTTTGTAATACAACAATTCTGTAAAATATCCAACTGGCCTTAAAACTCTATGAACACGTTATATGTTTTTCCAGCTATAAGTGAATAAATATTACATGAAGTAATGAATTATGAAATATTAATTGAGTATCACCACTTCAATATTTACTTAATGTACTATAGGTGGAGTTGACTTAATCATTTTCAGCTGTGGTTAGAGGGTACGCTATCAGGACATTGCCACGGTCCCAGTCACCAGACTGTAGTGTCAATTGTCACAGCTGTAATTGGAGCCGAGCCAGACGATTTCATTGCCAAATGGTAGTACAACAGGTACACTGGGTACCAGCCAGCAGACCACATTACCGACTATCACAAAAATTACCACACTGGGTACCAGCCAGCAGACCACATTACCGACTATCACAAAAATTACCACACTGGGTACCAGCCAGCAGACCACATTACCGACTATCACAAAAATTACCACACTGGGTACCAGCCAGCAGACCACATTACCGACTATCACAAAAACTGTCACATTGGTTAGTAGCCATTAGATGGTGGTGCCAACGTCAACAACACGAGCTGTCCTGACTCCAAGGCAGGAGATTTCAGCGATAACTGTTCCTAGACAACCTAAATTGGTTCTCAGCCAGCAAACTGCGGTGCCATCCATCACTAGACCAGCTACATTGAGTTTTAACCAGAAGACTGCAGTGCCAACAGACACTAGGCTAGCTACATTGAGTCTCAGCCATCATACTGCAGTGCCATCCATTACTAGACCAGCTACATTGAGTTTCAACCAGAAGACTGCAGTGCCAACAGACACTAGGCCGGCTACATTGAGTCTCAGCCATCATACTGCAGTGCCATCCATCACTAGACCAGCTACATTGAGTTTCAACCAGAAGACTGCAGTGCCAACAGACACTAGGCCAGCTACATTGAGTTTGAACCAGAAGACTGCAGTGCCAACAGACACTAGGTTAGCTACATTGAGTCTCAGCCATCGTACTGCTGTGCCAACACTTAATGAATCAGCTACCTTCATTCCCAGCAAGAACACTACAGTGACAATTAACATGGTTCCACTAATTAATCAAATAACTATCAATTTAAGATAAGATTTGTTAAAGTTAAGATTAATAAGCAAGTAAAATAATTACGCTCAAATTCATTTTATTAACAATACTAATACATTAATAATACATTATTATTAAAGTTGTAATTACTAATCTCAAACACTAATGCTGACTTTGACTATCTTTCAAACAAAGATGGTTTCCAAAAAAGTATATCTTTAGAAAATTCAGTATTTATGGATTTTTTTGACCAGAATTCATGATTACTGAAGGGATGATTTAAGCATTCCTCAGCAAAATGTACATTCGCAATCCTTCTTCCAGACTAACATGTCAACTGCCACTCGGCCTAGAGTTGAACAATGATAGATGTACTTCCGTGAACACCACTCTCAACATTTTACTCTAACTGTTCCCTCAGTCTCATTTAATATTTTTTCCTAAGAAACATTTTAGAGTAATAAATGATATTATGAAAAACAGTAATTTCTCCTTTATTTAACTAAGGAATACATTTTACGTTAAAAATAGAGGTTGAGTGATAGTGAATGATAAAATCTAATACTTAAATTTGTGTGGCAGCTCAGTGACTAAGGCTTGAGACTAAGGAATCAATAATCCACGTTAAAATCACCTGCCGAGCCTATTGCCCATACATCAATCGTTGGCAAGGTGTGCAAACAAATTAAAACACGTCTTTAGTAATAGAATACTCATATAACATATTTTAAAATTATTTTAATGGTTTTTAATACTAAAAAAAACCCCACCCACCTAAACATACACCTACAGAGATGAGAACCCACCCATATGACCTACATATATGGTAGTGACGACTGACCCATACTTTTACAATGATCATGACCTACCCACACACGTACAGCGATAATGACCCACCTACCTACTCATACTCGTACAGTGTTGATTACCCACCCATCCACGTCCAGTGGTGTCGAGCCACCAATACTCGTACAGCGGTGACAGCCCACACCCCTAATAATACTTGTTCAGTGGTCATTGCCCACCCACTCGTAGAGTAGTCATGAGGTGTTGTATATACACCCACCCATAATGGCTATGGGTATTGACATTTACATTTGTCCATTGGGTGTTTTGATCATTTCCATTATGGGTGGATGGGTTGGGTCACTAGCAGTGCTCGTGAATGTGGGGGTTGATCACTGGGGTACGTGTATGGGCGAGTTGGGGAGTCGACACAACGAGCTCACTAATCATTCATAATTTGTGTTACCATTATCATCAATCAATTAACGATTGCTTTATACTTTTAATATGATTAGAAAATAATGTTTACCATTAATCAATTTTGTATGAATGTGTAACACACAATAGAGGACAGCAATTTGCCTAAATTAATCATTAAGCTAGCGGATATGTAGTTCTTATGGCCTCTGTGAATCTGAATACTAAAATATTTCATTGCTATATTTCTAAATAAAATATATTAATTTTTTTACACATATTAGAATGTATACTATATTATAAAAATATTTTAAACTATCAACAATATTGTAATTAATCAATATTAAAATATTTGATTGAAAATAATGATTTACGAAATATATCATAGTTTTATTTAACGTATACTAGAATGTTTATAATAATATTATCTACGTGGATAGTACTAGAGAAGTCTGGGTGTCCATGTTAGATGGTAGTCAAGGTTCAGATGTTGTGACAAGGGAAGATAACTGAGTGTCAGACTTGTCTTTTAGCATAAAGCTGTATGTATTCCACGTAAAGATGTAGTAGGTTCCATAGATGCCCTGGCTATTGGGCTATTAATAATGAGTTCTTTCTGAGCTAAATTGAACTCAAATAGTAACAATTTAGCTATTTGAGGGTAGATGAACGAGGGTAGATGACTATCCTCGTTCATCTACACTCATTCGCCCCTCATGTTCGCCCATATACCTACGCAAAACTACTGTCCATCATATTCTAAGCATTAAATACTTAAATTATTCTTAGAACTTAGGCTTAAGCGGCCGGTGGCATAACTAGAATCTACATTTTCCGGTGACAACTGCCTCAAGGTACTATCTACAATATTTACAAGATATCCAGAAGTTTCACCCTTACTGTTATATGGCATCCTCAGTGGTTTCTATGAGACTGAGATCAGCGAATGACCTTCCAGCTTTTATAAAATGTGGTGGGGAGGGGACTGTTAATCGAGCCATTCCATTTCGAAGCCAAATAGTTGGAAGAAAGAAGAAAATATTACATTCCTCAGTAAAACAGAATGGATATTCACTTTGAGAAATCAATAATACTCAAACAGCAGTAGATGAAAGAACAAGAAAATAGAATAGATACAAGACAATATAAGGATACCTAAAAAAGGCATATCTAATTCACATAAAGGGAACAACGGAAAAGATTGGCAGGATACGAAATGTAGAAAATATAAAAAACATTTATAAGCCACCGAATAAATTGAAGATTTGTCTGAGGCAGTTAAAGATAAAATTCCATTAGCTAGGCCTGGAGTATTTGAAATATCTTGTAGTTGCGGGTCAGTCTATATAGGGGAAACCAAGATGATAATGTCCACAAGGATTAAGGAACATATAAGGCATACTAAGAATGAAGATTCGGAAAATTCTGCAGTTGCTGAACATAGCACAAAAAGTAATCATGGAATTTTCTTTAACAAATGTAAAGTCCTTGCCAACATCCCACATTACTACCCGAAAATCGTAAGGGAAGCTATAGAAATATATAAAAGAATCAATAATTTTAATAAGGATGATAGTAATTTTAATATGGTTTCCAAAGACATGGGAATCCATTTTAAGTAAATTGAAATAAAATGGAAGAGTCAGCCATATTAATTTTCTTCAGCCTAAAGGTCACAAGGTCACAGTCAAAAGGTGGGTCGTGCCCCACTCCCCTCTCCAGCATACCTGCCAAACCAGTTCCCACGCCACCACCTGTTATAAAAAAAGCTGGAAGGTCTTTCACCGATCTCAGTCTCAGAGAAACCACTGAGTATGCCACATCACAGTATGGGTGAATCGTCTGGTTATCTTGTAAATATTGTAGATAGTACTTTGACACGGTTGTCACCGGAAATCGTAGATATTGTTATTGTTACTTAAGTTATTGTTATTTATTTTATTTTTCTGAAGGATATTACTTTCTTAAGAGACAACTATTTTAGCAGAAAATATGTTCTATGTTTTGCAATTTAAAAAATATACGTTTGATAATATGAAGATGAATACTTAAAAATTAATTAAATATATTCTCATATTTCGTAAGTAGAGAGAGGTCAGCATAAGAATTGTGATCCATGAGAAAAATAGGGTAATTTTCATGTTCCTTTCTTATTGAAAAGCCTCGCTTTGGGCTGCTTGGTTATAAGAAAATACGACCTTAGACTATTTAGTGTTTGTAATAGGAACATTTGTTTGGCAAAATTATATTTACTTTCTATGTCGTAGAGTTTGTTCTATTAAATTTTATATAATAAACCCCCATTCACTTTATTTTTTATAAGTTGTCTGGTGATAGGCTAAACTGTGCTGAGTTCACATTTTTATTTAAAATAAATCTTAAAGTTTTTATGGGATGGAACATTACTATATACGCTTATTTTGATAGTAAAGCTGACATATAAAATATTTCGAACGAAGCGGAATCATAACTTAGTGTTATTTAATAAAGGACGTTCATAAAATCAGATTTTTTCTCATAAATACTTAAGGGTGATATTTTACAATATCCAACCAGCAGGGTTGATAGCTATTAAAGTAGCTTCCACATTTTTACATTGACTACGATGAAAATGAGGTGACATAAATTTTCAAACCAGTTTTATTAAATAAAATATATGGGCACTTAGTGTTTAAAATTTTACTGGGTTACTTCTTTGGCTGACATAGCTTTATGTGCTTGTAACTGAAAGCACGGAAAAATTATTTATTGAAACCCTTCCTTTCAGTTACAAAAACCTAAAGCTATGTCAGCTATCAAAATACGTTCTTTAAGTCCAATGTACCGAATAAAATATGATTAATTAGGAACGTTTAAAAAAAATAGTTTGACACCTTTCACAATCACTTTTTGGTGACGAAAAGTTCTCTTAAAGTTAGATGTGGATTTTTAATACTTAGTACATATCGTTTAAAAGATAATTAGGAATAAAACTTTACTTTTCCATTCTTCCTGTTTCCTGTTTATTTGAATAAAGTAAAATCCTATAAATAAAAAAATCCTGGGTTTGGGTTTCTTTTTAATATTCCACACGTGTTTTAGCCTTTAAAACTGACATTGAAAATAATTCAAAATGAACGAGTGATGCTGAATTCTTATTATTAGAGACAAAAACTCCATATTTATCATATTAGAATTTGTCGAGAGCTGCGAAACAACTCCGGAATGACCGTAAACTCATTCTTACAATATCTTTAAATTATTGAAGTTGTAATAAAATAAGAGGAGTTGTCATGAACTAGGCTATAAAATTTCAACTGTTTTTATTAATTTGTAAGATAAACTATTAATTTAATTTTTTCCCTAGTTATAACTTTACTTAATTAGAAACTAATTTTAAAGTGTTGAATATTTAAATCCCATATGAAAAAAGGCGTAAAGATATTTTACTTAATTTGTAAGAATTTAGATTGTTTTCAAATATGCACTTTCTTAGTGAATTATTTCTTGTGAATCGTAATGTATCTATGGACTAATGCATAATTAACTATTAAAATCCCGTTTGTAACTACTTCACATACATACATTACAAACTAGCTTTGATCGTTGGAGTCCATTCAAGTTAATCACAGGTGCTGCATAGACTAATAATTCTATAACAAGGTATATTTTTACAGAAAAGATATCATATTCACCGCGAAAATTCTCTCACAACAGCTGTCTCTTAGACACACCATATCGTTTTCCACTATACAAAACTTGGTGACGTCAATTCACCATTTCATGCATCAGAACTGTGTTAATGTGTTATTCTCTCTAAATACACTAGTTACAGAATACAAGTCAAATATACGTTCAAACATATTTATAAACAATTTATTGCTATAAAACTTTACTTACAGTTTGTTTTATAAAGTGTAATATCAAAGTAACATTTGTTTTGTGATGAGAGTTACGTTATCAACTTACAGAACGTATGCTGTTAATTTGTTGTTCTTACTAAGTTGAATTAATGATGATAACGATAGTTTTATTCATTTAGTCAATATTTTTCTGTGGCCGCAAGGTGTTGATTAAATTTAATTTATTAACAAGAAAATTACCACTTTTATTATAATTTTGTACTAATTTTATTACAAATATACATTATAGCCTTACTCAGTTTCACCAAGCTGTAAGAGTTGTTATTATATATGAGAAAAAAGATATAACTAAAAATATGTGCTATAGGTCATGATAATGTTTATCATTATATTTTTCATAATAGTAATTTCTTAGAGCCTCTAATGTAAATTACACGTAATTATGATTAATAACCTATTATTATATAAGAATAATATGAAAATACAATTTATAGACAGTGTCATAAAGCTGTTTTTAAGCTAAACTTACTGAAAAATACTCCTATACTATAAATACCAGCTATAAACAATAAATACTTGTACAGTAGGAATAACACATTTTTTTAAATTTAAATAATGCTTGAATTATGTTTTATTTCATTAAATTAATACAACTTGTTTTAGCTGATGAATGACAACTTAGCAAGCTATATGTTATTAAATCGTAATTATACGTATAAATACGTTTTTAACACATCTTAAATTTTAAATACCTTTTAACTATATTCGTCTAACACAAATTGCAAAAAAAAGCAATAAGCATAAAGTTAAACTTACACAGACTTATGAGATCTTATAGTTAGTAACTTTTAATATGGCTCATTAAATTGTTCTATAAGGGAATAAGTTCCATCCCTAATTAGACGAATGTATTTATTTTTAATACTACAATACAAAGTGTGGTAATCTAGAAATCCTGTTACAACAAGAAAGTTCCAGTCGTTACATCATGACAGCAACAGTTAATAAAGAGTGTAACGTGAGTTATTTGTTGAGGTTTTGTAACAATGTTGTGGTTTTGTTACAATCGTAATCGTTATTACTTCTCCTTTCTTGCCTTAGAGTGTC